>CAIGRB010173509.1:0-11883 GCA_903798255.1 Fraxinus quadrangulata | reverse complement strand
ATACTCACACCTACCCTATTCACCCCATTCAAACCCTAGGAAGAAAATTTCCTCCTCGTTCTCTCCTCTTCCTCTCCCTCTGACCTATCTCTTTTCGTCAGATGGCGTCGTCGTCAGAGCGCCTGTTACCGGAGACCAACTCCATTCCACTTCAAATTCATTTTCATTTCTTCTTCTTCTTCTTCTTCCTTCTCTCGCTACCTCTTCATTCTCTCTCGACTCCATATCATTCTCTCTTAATCGGAACTCCGAGTAAGCAAGAGATTTGGCCGCGCACAGCGAGTATTGATGGGTGTTGTGAGCTGTGGTGCGTGATGCTTAATTCGTCGTGAGTCCTCTTAATCGAAGCTCCAGCTAAAGATTTGGTCGCGAACAACGGTGCCCATCAGCGAAGCATAGCTATGCAACGGTGGGGTTGGTGGTTGCAGTGTGATGGAGATGGTGGCGGCGGCGGCTGTGGATTGGTGGTGCTGGTTTTGGTGGTTTTGGGCGATTTTTGTTGGTTGTGCAGGTGGAGGTGCTAGCGACAACGGTGGGTCTGGCTGCGGCAGGTAACTGCGGTGACAGTGTTGGTGGTTGTGGATTGGTGGTGATTGCGGTGGTAGTGTTGGTGGTAGTGACGGCGACGGTGATGCTTTTTGTGGTGTTGACAGCGTTTCGGTGGTGTTGGTGGTGTTCACAAATGATTTGTTGATTGTGACAAATAAATTGGTTGATGTGTGACCAATAAAGAATAAACTGTGACCAATAAATACTGTGTAACCTACAAACTTATTAATTTGTGACCAATAAAAGTAATATGTAACCTATAATTTGATGTTTTGAAACCATAAAATAAGTTTTGACTTATAANGCAGGTGGAGGTGCTAGCGACAACGGTGGGTCTGGCTGCGGCAGGTAACTGCGGTGACAGTGTTGGTGGTTGTGGATTGGTGGTGATTGCGGTGGTAGTGTTGGTGGTAGTGACGGCGACGGTGATGCTTTTTGTGGTGTTGACAGCGTTTCGGTGGTGTTGGTGGTGTTTACAAATGATTTGTTGATTGTGACAAATAAATTGGTTGATGTGTGACCAATAAAGAATAAACTGTGACCAATAAATACTGTGTAACCTACAAACTTATTAATTTGTGACCAATAAAAGTAATATGTAACCTATAATTTGATGTTTTGAAACCATAAAATAAGTTTTGACTTATAAAATTTGTGATTTGTGACAGATGAACAAATTGTGATTTTAAAATTTTTAATTTGTGATCGATGAATGAACTGCGACCTATAAATTTTTTGAATTGTAACCTTAAAATTGTTGAATTGTGACCAAACTGCATATATCTGTGACCTTTATATATTTATTAATAAAATAAATAAATAAATAAATAAATAATTAATTCATAAATAATTTTTAATGGAAACCTGATTTTTGAAACTTAAAACCTCTATCCTTAATTTTGAAATGGTAATACTTCAAAACTTGGTTTATGTATTGTTCCCTTATTTTTTTCATTTACATTCTTTTACTACCACATATTCTTCAATAAAATAATATTTTCCATCATATCAATGATTTTTTTTTTCGACCACATATTCTTCATCAATCAACTATTCCAAAATATATTCTCCCAAAATAATGTGGCTCAAACACACCGTAAGTATTGCTAATTTTAAAACCCAGAACAAAGTTTAAAATTTCAAATATAAGAAATTAATTAAATTATATTTATGAAATAATTCATTAAAAATATATTTTATTAATTAAATATATTAAAGTCACAATTACATACTATTTGGTCACATTATTTCTCAATCGCAAATTAGAAATTTTATAGGTTACAAATTATTTCACGAATCAAAAATTTTATAGATCTCAATTATATCACTAATAAAAAAATGTACATGTCACGATTTATTTATCAGTTACAAATCAAAAAAAATTATAAGTCATAATTTATTTATCGGTCACAAATCACAAATTTTATAAGTTACTACTAAAATTTCTAGGTTACATATTGGTAACCTAGATATAACTAGGTGATATTTTGTGCCTCGACATTTGTCCAAAACCGCATATGGTTAAATTTTTGTGAAAGTACGTCTCGCAATATTGGCAAATGAATAAATCTAAATGTACAATATTGATTGACAACTACGTGTTGTCAAAATTTTAGTATGTGATGTAGAAAATTATTTTTAAAAATGAATGAATATGATGATATCAAATAGGATATCATCAACCATTCTGTACATGGTCATGTAAAAATATAGTAATAAATTTATCAAGAAATACGTATTGTGTAGGAAATGAGACCTAATGGGCTGATTTGACGAGGAGTCAATAATATAATTAAAAATTTGTCACGTCGTCAGGATTTTATATATTCAGCGTGCTAGTACAATGCTATATTCAGTACAAGGACTGAAATTTTTCTGAATATTTGGTATCAAAGTAAGCCCCACTATAAATACAGAAGTCCATCTACTCGAAGTGTGCAAAATATTGAGTTTCAAACTTCCTATTCTACCCACTATTTCCTAAACACTTCAACTGATTTAAGCATCAAAATACAATCGACAATCTACCCTCACTTTTTTTACATTTACGAGCTCGTTTTCTCTATACAAGAAACAAGCGTTAACTAGTTAGACAATCTCTAATGGTTAGACAAATTCGTGGTGTAAAAATCACTCCAATGGTACACCAAATTTAATGTAAAATTTGTTTTAATGAATAGTGTAATTTAACGAATAGTGTTACACTATTCATTTACATCAAATTCGGAATAATTCTATATTCCCCATTTTGCCCCCTTTTTTTAAACAAAATTTTTGTTCCATCTATATCATTTTTTTTATCTTTTAGAATTAATAGATTTGAATTTATTTATAATTTTTTTATGTGACAGTTATTTTTATTTAACATTTATTTTTATATTTTAATCAAGTAATAAGTAATAATTATTGATACAACAAATTAAAATTGTTCATTTAATATAATTTTTAATTAAAATTTAACATAAATTTTGGTGTAAGAGCATCTCCAAACCAAATTTGGTGTAAAAATATATCAAATGTGCTGTAAATCATTGAAGATGATCTTAATGATTAATGTAAATGTCTCGCCACAACACTATCCCAACATATGTTTTAACATTCAATGAACCATTGCACGAATTACACCCTTAAACTTGTATTTAGAAGCCATGCCATTCTTTTGCAACATTAAGAGTTTGATTGAAATAGTTATTATACTTCTGAAGCGCGTTTGACAGAATTTTTGAAAATCAATATTAAGAAGTTACCTTACTTGTTTGTATAATTTTTTGAAAAGGTTTTGTTGAGTTAGAGAATTTTTGAAAATCAAAATCATTTTTTTAAAAAATTATTCAAATATGTCCAAAAATAACTTTACCATCTCAATTCTTTGGACTTTTAAGTCATGTCAAACAGACCTTATGGGACACTCATTCTATTTAGGGCTTGTTTGTCAAAGTTTTTTTAAAATTATTTTTTCTCAAAATTATTCTCAACGTCACTTTATAGAATTCAAAACTTATCGTCACTTTTTACCACACATTTTTCAAAAATTTTATTTTGAAAAAATCTTCTTTTTCTGTTTTCTTTTCTTTTATTTCTTTCTTTCTTCCTTTTTTTTTTTTTTGATTAAACAGTGGGAAATAGTAATTCTTGATGACTTTCTCAAATTACTGTTTGAACTTTGAACTCTGCAGTTTATTCCCCGCTTACGTTAGCATTTCGATGGAATGATGAAACGCCTCTCCATTTTGACTAGGAAGTTTGTCCGCCGACTAGAAAACATGTATTGACTTTTCTAGATTATTTATTCTTAGCTCTCGTCTCGTTTTATCAAAAATTTTTTTTTTTAACACACATTTTCAACCAAATATTTTTTAATAAAATAATTTTATAATTTTTTTTTCTTTTTTAACCATACATTATCTAAAAATCACTATTCAAAAACTTATTTTCCCCCCAAAATGGGACCCAAACAAAGACTTTTAATGAAAAATATAGCCTATGTTTGGACCATATTTTTTAAAAACTCATTTTAATTATACATTCTCCCATAAAATAATTTTACACGTAAATTTAAAATTCGTACTTATTTTTTAACCAAATATTTTTTAATAAAATATTATTCCAAAATACATTTTGAACAAAAAAGCTCAAACAAGAGCATAGTGCATAGAATATTTTGTTTATATATTAAAATCAATAGAAATTAACACGTAATGTCTGTATTTTTCAGTATTATTGTGAAAAGAGTTTTGATATGTTGACACAAGAGTTGACATTAGGGTAACCAAATGGTTACATGGCGGCCCCATGTGGCCATTTGGTCACCCATTATGTCTAAGGCTATTTGATTATGTTCACATAGCTTAACTTTTGATAAAATATCATTTTTACCTATTTTCATTCAATTTCTCAAAAAGAACTGTGAAATGACAAATATATCCTCCTATTTAAATAAAAGAAAAATAAAGTAGTAATTGAAATCATAATCCCAATTTATTTAAAAAAAAATACAAATCACTCCCAAATAAATTATAAAAAAATTTTAAAAAAAAGTTCTCTTTCTTTCTCCGTCCTCTCCCACCACCACCGCCAAAAATATTAAGCCCAATGGCCAATTCCAATAAACCAAAATCTTTTTAAAACAACATCGGGAAAAAAAGAGACAAAAATCAGGAGAAAAAAAAAAAGAAGAATACATTCCCAGATTTTTGGTCACTGAAGGCTGCGGTAGTGCGCCGACGAGGCTTTAGGCTACTGCGGGTTTGTTTGGAAGTGGATTTTGCGGCTGTGGTAGGGAGGAGGGAGTGGACCCAACCATCACCTCCACGACTGGAGGAAAAAACCATGACACTGGAGAGATCGTAAGGAAAATGGAAGTTCTTAAATACTCAATGATGGGATTATATAATTGGAAGTCTTCCTCTGAGTCAAGATTTCATTAAGGATAATCTTGATTTCATGATTCAGATTTCCTTGATTTTTCCAAACGTCTGGAATAAAGAAACCAGTCACTTCGAATTCTCCAAAAAAGGGAATTGTGACCAAAAAATTGTTGTATATTTATTTATGTCCCTTTTTTATCATGTTCTATTAGCAGCAGATTCCTAAGAAAACATCTTTGGTTTATTGGAACTGGGCTTTGCATTTTTTGTGGTGATGGAGGAGGAAAATAGATTTTTTAAAAAAGTTTTTTAATAATTTATTTGGAATTCGTTTTATTTTTTTTAATTTGATATTATAATTACAATTAGTTCTTTATTTTTATTTTTATTATTTTATTTAAATAAGAAGGTGTATTCGTCATTTCATAATTTATTATTGAAAAATTGAATGAAAATGAATAAAAATAATGTTGAGCAATCAAATGCCTAAAATATATCAAGTTGTTGTTCCTTGACATTTTACTGTAGTTGCACACAATTCACGTTTCTGGAAGGAACTGTTCATCGATCTCCAATAAATTGTCACATGAGAATCGTTAAAATTGTCTCTTTCAGATTTTTGGAAAAAAAACAAGATCTTGCTACATAAAATTATTATGGATCATCAATATTGTTGAAAAGTTTAGAATTAATTTACATTTTTTTTTTAAAAAAATTATTGCTAATTACTTCATCTAAAATATTAGTTATTTAAGAGTGAACGCAATTGTTAATTTCAAAATTTAACTACTCCATTGAAACATTGTTCGGTCTTCATTATTTTGAAAATATATTTTTTTTATTTTTTTTTCAATTATATATCATTTGATAAAATAATATTACACATAAATTTAAAATAATTTCTTATTTTTTAACACTCATTTTTCATCAAAATACTATTCTAAAATATATTCCGGGCAAAAAAGGGCTCAAACAGTAAATTATTAAAAAGTAAACACGCTTATTTATTTGTTTTTGAAATGATTAGGCAAGTGATGAGAAAGATGAAACCTGTTAAAAAAAAAAAATCTATGCCACAGATACATTATGGGTTACGCCGAATTTGACATTTGTGATAATAATCTAAACAATTAATTTTAAACAAGCCAAATTTCTTCCGAAGTGTCAAGTTCCTTATAGAGCATTCTTAAAAACAATCTTCTTGTGAACACTCGATGAAGTTGGTCAAGAGTCATGACACATGCATGCTGTCCTCGTATGGCGATGAAGAAATTAAAAGTCTCATTTGGCAGACGCGGCCCAACAATAAATCTCTATAACAGATAGATGCTCAGCACTTCATTATTTCTTCGTGGGTATTTTTATTTTCATATTTTGTTGCAATTGCACCACAAGATTTTTTTAACCCCCTGAAGCTCTCGATTTCACCTGATTCATTTTCTGATTTCCGAGGTATTTTTCTCATCTGGGTTTCTGTTAATATGTTGTTTATTTCTTTAATTTTCTTTTATGTTGCTGGGTTTTGGTTCTGTGAATTACTGTGGGGGAGGTGATCTTGATTTGCACACTCCATCACAGATTTTATTTTAGGTTGGAGCTTCTGTTTTAATGGGAAAAATTAAAACAAGAAAAGGGTACTGATTAAGAATGTAAAGTTAGTACAATTAATTAAAAGAAGAATCTTTCAATCCCAAATCAGAATAATAACTGAGAAAAGCGTAGAAAGAGTAGGAAATTGTGTTCGAACAATTTGGTGTTTTTCTTGTGTTTTTTCTATGAAACTTGCTTCCTTAGCTGCGGGGAAATTCTATTTTCAGTATGTAAAAAATGCCCCAGTTATCACAAACCCAAATGTTTCAGAAAAGCCAACACGGCTACTTTGTTTCAACTGTATGTTGTATTGCAAAAGCTCCTCAGAAGGAACCATTGCAATTATAGGGAGTTGTTTCTGATTGTTTACCTATCTTATGTTCTGCACAATAATTCTTGTTGTAAATCTACATCTGAGGACGACAAACAATCAACTACTAACAATCTGAATGAAAATTGAAAGAGAGAGAGATTAGAGGGAAGCTTGCAATTGTATTCAATAACATTGTGGTGTTTAATACAAAGCATTACCCTCTTTATATAAGGTTTAACATATCATAGTTAAGGTAACAAACAATATACGGAAAATTAAAATATTTGGAAATAAAGAAATCCTTATTTTGACTCCGTCTTGAATAACTTTTAATGCTCCATCAATATCATTTCCATGTTAAGTTTAAAAATTTTAAACTTCATGATATTGTATTGTTTTTGGAAGGAATTCCCGTTTTAGTAGTACTTTGGGTATATATTATGAGGTTGTGAAAGATTAATAAGCGAATAAATATGAACTACAAACCCATATTGTATCGAGTCGAGTGATACATTTCATGGACTAATTACTACTCTTTCAAAGTTTAAGTTAGTCAATGATGTAAAAAGATGTCTCTTTTAAGTTATGTTTGGCTAAGCTTGACTAGAAGTACTTTGAAGCTTCTTTTTTGCCAAACATATTACAAAAGTACCTTTTTTTGCTAACAAAACTTACTTTTAGCCAAATATGCTCTTAATTTATCACCTGGCTTCACATGTGAGTGAACAAGCATATGCAAACCTGTAGTAAATTTGAATCTTTGGAGGAGATGTGGCTCAAAATCCCCGGACAAACATCTTGTAACACATTACAAGTATGGATTTTAATGCCACAGAAATTGGAAGGAGTGATCTGTTTTACTTGTATAAATTATTATTGGACCAACACTTACTGGGTTGTATCAATTCATTCTTTCACAACCCTTTCTTTAACAGATATCTAGTTGTTTGGGGTATATCTAGTTGTTTAGGGTTCTTATGAGTTTCTATTTTAATTTAGAACTAAACAGAATCCGTATGAATCAATTTGGCAGGCTGTCTTTTGTTTCACTGAAGCAATTCCAGTGTAGTTCCCAAGAGGGAAGTCATTGGTGAACCATTTAGTGATGACTTGCTTTTCTTTCTTGCGTGGTAGAAGATCGAATCCACCAACTAGACATTCATCCGAGCTTGATGATGGTAAACTCCAAAGCTTAATATCTTGGAATAGATATTATCTACACCTTTATTTATAATTTTTCTCTAGCAATCACAAGTCGTTTTCTTTTAACCTATTTGTTGTGCATATTTAGAATATTCTACTTATGTTGAATTATAAACAGAGCTTTCTGATGTCCACAATGTTGTACTTTACTCCTACAAAGAGCTGAGAATGGCTACTAATGATTTTAGCCCAACCAATAAAATTGGGGAAGGGGGGTTTGGTTCTGTTTATAAGGTAAACTTTTCTTCCTATTATACAGTGTTAATTAATTATCTTTGCAGTTTGGAGAATGACGTCGTTTCTAATGAAAAATAGGGAAAACTATGGAATGAGACAATGGCTGCTATAAAAGTTCTCTCTCCAGGATCAACACAAGGAGTAAAACAGTTTTTAACAGAGATTCAAGTAATCTCTGATGTACAGCATGAAAATTTAGTTAAGCTTTATGGATGTTGTGTTCAAGGAAATCACAGAATTCTCGTTTACAACTACCTAGAGAATAACAGCCTCGCACAAACACTTATTGGTATAATCACTTTTTCTTAAATTCCTGACTTTATAGTTCGTGCAAAAGAGTATAATTTCACCAGCTAAAAAATTTGAAACAATATTTTTCCACCTTTTCACTAAAGAGAAATGAATCTGATGCTGTTAAACATTGTGCATTAGGTGGACGTCATAGTAGCATCCAGTTTAGCTGGCAAACACGGGTTAAAATTTGTCTTGGAGTTGCAAAGGGACTTGCGTATCTTCATGAGGAAGTCAAACCGCCTGTTGTCCATCGGGATATCAAAGCTAGCAATATTCTTCTCGACAAAGATTTGAGCCCTAAGATTTCAGATTTCGGTCTTGCAAAGCTCATCCCAGCCAACATGACTCACGTCAGTACACGTGTGGCAGGAACCATGTGAGTAGTAAAATACTACTAGACGTGTTGAAAGCATGTTTTTGTATGTTCTAATCATCGCCATGAAGTTTACTGAGGGTCTAAGAGCATGTTTGGCTGTGCTTGGAAGTAAGTCAAACTTATATTTAAGTTACTTATTTTGCCAAACATAATTAGAGTAAATCTGGAAAAGTAGCATTTTAAGCACAGTCAAACATGCTAGCAACAAGTGAATTTCAATTCTATAGAGCTAATATCTGTCTTAGCCCCTCGTGATTTACTAACTTGTACCTGAATCTATATCTATTGTGCAGAGGTTACTTAGCACCAGAATACGCGATGAAAGGCCAGCTTACATGCAAGGCAGATATTTACAGTTTTGGCGTTCTTCTCATCGAAATAGTCAGTGGTAGATGCAACACGAACTCATGGTTACCTGCTGAAGAAAAATATATTCTTGAAAGGGTATAAAACAATGCAGACATCACATGCATTTTTACCATTGCGTAAATATTTCATATTCTGATATACTATAAATGAGCTCTTTCTAAAAGGTCTTCTAAAAACTTGTTTAAGTCATATCTAGAGTTAAATTGTAGCACTAAATAATGCTAAAAAGGGGTCGTATTATTTCTGTTCATTCCATATCGCACAATCTGAGACATGTGGACGACTGTTGATATTGTGTTCCAGGCATGGCAACTTCATGAAAGACGGGAGCTTGTATCGCTAGTAGACACAGCACTTGATGGAGATTTCGACCCTGAACAGGCTTGCAGATTCTTAAAGATCGGTCTTCTCTGCACTCAAGATTTTCCTAAACTTCGACCCTCTATGTCTACTGTTGTCAAAATGCTAACCAGAGAGAAGGATTTTGATGAAAATAAGATAACAAAGCCGGGATTAATCACTGATTTCATGGACCTAAATATTAAAAGTGCCCCTAAAACCAAGGCTCAAATCAATCACCCCCCTTCCAATTTCTTATCCTCTGGCTCTGATAATTTGGACTCTTCAACTTTATCCCCGGGACCTTCTTCTCAGGCAACCTTCACATTTACAGAAGTATATGATAGGAGCGTTTGAATTCAAAAATTTCTGCTTGGTCTTATGTTTTTGTAAGAATTGGTTAGATTGTGTACAAATTGTTGTATTCCATGTTTTTTTTTTTTTTTTTCCTTTTCGAGTTTTAAGGTTTGTATTTTGTGATCTTTTCTGGATATACATTGGTGTCATGTAAATTCATTGGTAGATAAAAAATTTGATTCAAATCTTAATAGTCACAATAAATTTATTTACCAATGAATTGATATGCTATGTCACCTATGTTTCGTATAACATAAGCACATAATTTCTCTACATGTAGATGCATATTCTTTGTTATACGAGAAATCCTCCTTTGTTTCTCTATTTTTGAACGAACCACTAATCCAGTGACTCGATGATTTTCTCTGATCGACTATGGGGTTGGGTCTAATAACTATGTCCAAAATAGCAATGGAGTTCAAATTCATTTTTTTCACCTAGATTGTCAATGGACGTATAATAACCTTGAACCTTTGATTTATTATAGAAATTAAATAACTACATTTTGTTTTCAAATTCAAATGAAGTTATTTTGACCAATGACGATGGGAATATATGCACTTTATTTTATAATCTTTTTAACATATTTATGGTTTTTCATGCAATGTGAATCTTGTTCCCCAATTTTTACAATGCAAGGGTGAAGATTCTTCGATTCCAAGTATTGTCGCGATGGAAAACATTTCAAAATTATTTTTGACATGTGCCGTTTATTTTTCCCTAGCTACACTATTCAATCCCCGTCTCAAATTATGCGGGACCAATTATTGATTTCAGTTACTTCAAAATAATTTAAATTTTATTTTGAAATAAATATATCCTCAATCTGAGAAAGAATTATAGAATTTTGTAAAAGTGCTCTGTCTTGAACTATACAAATTTAACATTTTTCTGATTTGAAATGTATGAAATTCATATGCATTGAGTACCTATGGCTATATGGAACAAGACATTAGTAGGGGTCGACTTCTTCAATTTATTGAGCAATGGAGAATGTACAATGTTATCAGTGTCCACTGTCCAGTATCATCCAATGTTTACATTATCCACTGCTTTATCATCGCTCACAAACATTGAGCAATGGAGAATGTACAATGGTATCAGTGTCCAGCATCATCCAGTGTTTACATTATTCACTACTTTATCATCACTCACAAAAATTCTATAATGAAATCCATATGTTGGACCAAGTTGCATCATGTAGCTTGGGTAGTATTACAACCCATATGGAAGCACATGTTTGTCTGCGTTGGTGGCTTCAAGAAGATGAATGTGGCTTTTCAACATCTTTTCCGTTTTGTAATTGTAGACTAAGAAGGTAGTATGGTAAGTATATTTTCATTTCTTTTATTCATTATTTCATTTTTTACAAATTTTTTTGACACGAAATATTAATCAGTGTATTAAAAGAAGGTAGTATTATAAGTATATTTTCATTTCTTTTATTCGTTATTTCATTTTTTTTTACAAAATTTTTCGACATGAAATATTAATTAGTGTATTATTTTAACTGCGCCTATATATCAGGTAGCCAATCTCAAACCCATAATTTCATAATTCTTTTAATAAATTCCTACAGCAGGATAGAACTTTTATGCTTATCTTTTTCTTTAAACTTCGAGGGGTAAATTCATATTTTATAGTTTGTTACAATAAAATTAAAAAAAAAAATTGTCCCCAAAGTCGCTCACGAGCCGGTTGACAGTTGGTGAAACGAGTCGAGCTGAGATTTTTGAAAACAAACCACCTCTTGCTCGACTCACCCCATTACGAGTGCGAGCTGACTCATTAGTGGACTAAGTCAAGCTCGATGGTGGACGAGTCGAGTGGCTCGATTCAACCTACTTGGCACCCCTAGATGCTTTTGATCCCTTAAAGTTGACCCAAAT
>CAIGRB010173500.1:3291-17672 GCA_903798255.1 Fraxinus quadrangulata | reverse complement strand
TTATTAAGGACGCTACAGCAAAAGAGGTGATAATAATAGAAAGTCGTAGTAAAGATGTTTATAGCAAAAATATCGAATTTGAAAATAATGAAAAATATCTTTTGAGTTTGAAAGAGGATAATTGGTTGTGGTATAGAAGATTATATCATGTTAGCATGGACCTTCTCTTGAAAATTTCTAAAAATTGCTTTATCAAAGGATTGCCAAACTTAAAATTCAAGAAAGATAGAGTTTGTGATATTTGTCAATTTGGAAAACAAGCAAAAAGTTCTTTTAAACCTAAAGTATACTCTTCAACTACAAAATCATTACAACTTCTCCATATGGATCTTTTTGGATCATCTAGAATCGCTAGCTTGGACGGTAAACATTATACTTTTGTAGTTATTGACGATTTTTCTAGATTTACTTGGATCACATTTTTTAGTCTAAAAGAAGAAGCTTTAAAAGCTTTTAACCATGAAAATTAAAAAAAGAAAAGGGTTGTACCATTATAACCATTAGAAGTGACCATGGTGGAGAATTTGATAATGTTGGTTTCGATAATTTTTACAATGAAAATGGATATGAACATAATTCTCGGCTCCTAGAACGCCTCAACAAAATTGTGTAGTAGAAAGGAAGAACCGTACATTGCAAGAGATGGCTAGAATCATGCTTAATGAAAATAATTTACCAAGATACTTTTGGGCCAAAGCCGTTAATACCGCTTGCTACATTGTAAATAGAGTTTTGGTTAGTCGTAAAAAACTGAAACTCCTTACGAGCCTTAGAAGAATAGAATTCTCAATATTAGTTACTTTAAAGTTTTCGATTGCAATATTTATTTTGAATACAAAAGATAATTTGGGAAAGTTCGATTCAAAATTCGATATTGAAATTTTTCTAGGATATTAATCAACTAGCAAAGCTTATAGAGTATTTAACAAAAGAACTCTAGTAATTGAAGAATCCATGCATGTCACATTTGATGAGACTAACTCACTTGATCGTGAGAAAGGTATTGACGATGATGTAGGTTTGGAAGCTCCATTTGAACAAATGAACATTCAAGATCAAAACAAGGGAGTGCCTAATGAAGATCAAATGAATGAACCCAACGTTCAAGAAAGTAAAGAAAAATCAACTAAGGCTGAAAGTGATCCTCGCTACCAAAGGAATGGAAGTTTGTTCCATCTCATCCAAATGAATTAATAATAGGCGATCCATCCAAAGGTATAACCACTGGAACTTCTTTAGAAATCATCTCGATAGTTGTGCATTCATTTCGTAAATTGAACCTAAAAATTTTAAAGAAGCGGAGTTTGATGAATTTTAGATACTAGCAATGCAAGAAGAACTAAATCAATTTGATAAAAATTATGTTTGGGATTTAGTTGCTAGACCAAATGACCAAACCGTAATTGGTACAAAATGGGAATTTAGAAATAAATGGGATGAAAATGAAATAATTGTGCGTAACAAGGCTAAATTGGTGGCCCAAAGTTACAATCAAGAAGAATGCATCAATTATGAAGAAACATTTGCGCTGGTTGCTAGACTAGAATCAATTCGCATGCTTCTTGCTTTTACTTACCATAAAAAATTTACTCTTTATCAAATGGATGTTAAAAGTGCATTTCTAAATGGTTTTATTCAAGAATAAGTTTTTGTTGAGCAACCTCTTGATTTTAAAGATCATAAATATCCAAACCATGTTTTTAAACTTAGAAAATCTCTTTGTGGTCTAAAACAAGCACCTAGAGCTACGAATCACAAATTTCCAAATCACACTTTTAAACTAAAAAGAAAACTCTTTTCGGACTAAAACAAGCTCCTAGAGCTTGGTATGAACGATTGAGCAAATTTCTACTCTCAAATGGATTCTCGATTGGAAAAGCAGATACTACACTTTTTGTTAAAACTTATAAGGAAGACATGTTCAAATTTATATGGCTGACATTATTTTTTGTGCAACTAATATTTGTTTTTGTAAAGAATTTTCAAAAATAATGAGCTTGGAATTTGAAATGAGTATGATGGGAGAACTTAAGTTCTTTCTTGAACATCAAATTAAACAAACATGTGATTGAATAATCATAAGTCAAAATAAGTACATATTAGACATGCTAAAGAAGTTCAAAATGGATGACCTAAAGCCTATGAACACTCCGATGAGTACATCGGTTAAGCTTGACAAAGATGATCAAGGCACTCCCTTCTTTATATAACTGCTAGTAGATCAAATAGTATGCCTAGTGTATATTTATGTGCTAGATTTCAATCTAATCCTAAGGAATCTCATCTTAAAGCCATGAAAAGAATATTTAGATATCTTAGTGGGACTCAAACCTTAGGACTTTGGTATCCTAAAAGAACTTACATTGACCTACTTGGTTACTAGGATGCCAATTGGGTCGGATGTCAAATTGATCAAAAAAGCACTAGAATGATCAATAATGGATATGCTCTTAGATAATGACTTAAGAATTTTTTGATAGAATTGCAAAAACCAGCCTATGTGGCCATTTGAAAGGACAACTTTGAGGATAACGGTGAAGATTCATAACATTGATGCAGTTACAGCAATGGCAACTTGGTTAGAAGTACTAACAAAGAAGTTGGATGAACTAACACAGAATGTGAGTATGGTACACCAACCAGCACCAATTTCCTAGGCCAATTTGCTAGGCCTATAGGTCAGATCATATAGTACAAACTTTCATTTAGCCTCCACATATGTATATCAACCCAAAGAGGTCACTTTGTACAAAATTACCAAAAGGCAATAGAACAACTCTTACTCCAACACGAATAATTCAGGTTGGAGGAATCATCCAAAATTTTCATGGGCTAATTATCAGAGTCGGGATATTAGATTTAGGGCAACCCACTAGGATTTCAACAACAACAAAATAATTAGCCATCATTGGAAGAATTAGTGACTCAATACAAGGGTAACGCTAATTTTCAAAACCAGCTAACTTCAATTAAAAATTTGGAAAATCAGTTGGGGAAATTAGCAGCTACATTGTCCAACATAATATATAGTAATATGCAAAGCGACACAGAACCTACGGGAATAGGTATTAGCTATTGAAGCCATAAATTATGTAGCTATTGAGATACTATCAATCAAGGCGCTATCCATGTTCGAGCTTATATGCTGACTATTTCATTTCCTTAAAAGCATAGAAATTAGACAAAGGAAGAATGGGTTCAAGCCATCATTAAAAGAAGTGGAGTTTAGTTGCCTGAAATCACTGTGAAGAAAATAGGGATCGAAGAGAATTAGGTCCTCACCATAGGCGAGGAACAAATGATTAATCAAGAAGAACAGTCAGGTAGTCCACATGCTAAGGCAACTATTCCTATCAATAAACGCACTGCTCTTTCTCATTCTCTCAAAGGTTGTAAAACAATAAGTTGAAAAAATAGTTCAAAAAGTTTTTGGATGCCCTTAGACAACTCCACATCAACATTCTTTTCATTGACACCATTATACAAATTCCAAATTATACTAAGTTTTTGATAGAGATGTTGACCAAGAAGAGAAAATAATTGTAGATAAAATAGTGGCATTAACTGAAGAGTGCGGTATAAGCCTAAAGCACAAGCTCCCTCCTAAATTAAAAGATCCAAGGAAATTCACTTTACCGTACTCCATTGGAAATTTGCATAATATCAATGCTTTAATTGATTTTAGAGCAAGTATAAATTAAGATTGGAAAATCCTCAAACAACTTCAATAATTCTACAACTGGATGACAGAATACTTAAACATCTTCATGGAGTGCTAAAAGATATGCTAATCAAAGTTAGAGATCATTTATTTTCAGTTAATTTCATCATCCTTGATATAGATGCTCAACACATGCCACTGATCTTAGGAAGACAATTTTAAACAACTCAACGAGTATGAATGAATTTTGAAAGGGGTGAAATAACATTGAGGGTGGAAGAAAAATAACAAAACTTCACCATGAATACTCCACTTGGGTTCCGACCTACCTAGAGGAATGCAAAAGGATTAATCATGAAGAAAATTGGGATACGGGTAGACACAAAATAAGAAAGAAGTCGGTGGATTAGTTGGGATGAACAATAATTGAAACTTTATAATCTGGAAGTCCAAACATGAATTAAATAACAACTGCTAGTGCAACGGATGCAAGGTTAAAAACTCTCTTTTTAAGCCACCATAAATAGTCAAAATATTAAAGTCAAGTTAATGACTATAAAGAAACACTTATTGTGAGGCAACCCAATTTTTTTCTCCTTTTATTTATTTTAATTTCTAAAATATAGGGTTAGTAAATTTTATTATTTTTATTAATATAGGGTATCTCCATCCCCAAATTAAAATCTATATTATAGTATATCAAAGTCAACAGTTAATTTTAACCAAATATTTTATGAATCCCACAACTTTTCAATCATACATTTCATCAATTTATATCAAAATTTTCTAAAAATTGATTTTAATATCCACTAAACAAAGGCTAAATTATATATCCTTAAACCAAGTTTAGGATAGTTTGGGGGGTGATTGAGTTGTTGTGGAGAGACATTGAACTAAATGTGAATTCCATGTGTACTAAATTTTTTGTCGATTGTCTAAGACCAATAAGATGAAAATTAGGTGAAAATCTTAAGATAAAATCAATTTTTGAGAATAAGTGTTTAATTAGGGGTATTACATTAATCATTGCATAAAAAGAAAAAAGAAAAAAGCTATCTTGTTTTAAAGCTACCTTAAAAGATCTCAATGATGACACTTATTGAAAATCCTAGAAAGAAACCTAAAAAGGGATCAAACTAGTGAATGAAATAAAATACGTATAACAGATTTGAAAAAAAAAAAAAAAAGTTCATGAAACAGATGACAGCACATGTCTTGATTAAGCCACAAATACTTATTTGAAAAAATTTGACCTATGATAAGACATTATTAGTTTAGTTGATTCTTTGAGATTGAAGCGATAAAAAATAAGAAAAATACTCATTTGTTAATATGTTGGGCTGCAATTAGTAAAATCTAATCAAACTGGAAAAGGTGAGAACTAGTATATCAATTCAACCTTACTTCACAAATTAGAAAAAGAGTTTTAAAAAAATAAGTTTGGGTGTGCATCCCATAAGAGAAGAAATTATAAATTTGACTACTGAGGGTCGGGGATTTGAATTATTTTATGAGTTTATGATACTTTACATGAATCTTCACACAAAAGTTGTTTTCATTGGACAAATAGAAATTAATTTTAGCAGTGTGATTCTAAAATGGTTCATCGTTTTAATACAAAAATTCAATTATGAGGGCCAAAGGCATATCATATAACCATACTTGTTTAAGTTAGGTTATAATTTTATTTGAGGACAAACAAATATTCAAGTTTGGCGATATTTGATAAATGTATTTTGTACAGTTATTTAGGCTATTAAATTTGAGTATTTATTAGTGTTTTGGATGAATTATAGCTTATTATGTGTAATTATATTTATTAGGTTGAACTCGACGCAAATTGGTGGAATTGGAAGAAAGAAACGATAAAATGGCAAAAATAGAAGAAATTCGAAGTTTGGGGTCTAAAAGAAAAGTTTCAAAAGTTGATTTGGCCCGCATAACGATAATTGGAGAGTGATAGATGTTAATTGAATACAATTATAAGTCAAAGGAGTGAAATGTTGAAATGTAATCAAAGTATTCAATTTCCAACCGCACAATTTCAAATTGAGATCCAGTTTTTCCATAGAAAATGTTTGAATTAAAAACATTCCATTTCTAAAAAAAACTATAGCTCATTGAGTTAGTTTTTCTATGCACTTTGAATCTTCTCAATTAGATATCGAAAGGTAAAGATACAATAAAAATAGTGACGGCTATTTAGGATGAAATCACGCGAATCGATGCGCACAGGGCACAAAAGGTTGGCACGGGGTAAATATTATTAGGTAGAAATTCAGATGGCTGGTGCGCGCTTGGAGATTATACCAACGCATTTGCGTGGGTACGATTTGGGGACTAATACCGTGAATTCCATTTTAACGTGAAAGTTTTCTTGGAACATGATTTTGACGTGATTTTAACATAGTTTTTGACTCCTATAAATACAAAACGTGGGTTGGACGTTGAAAACTCTATCTAGCCTCTAATTACCATTATCATATCATCAAATTCATCAAGAACACAAAGCCAATTGACATATTTGGAGAGATGAGATCAAACCCTATTAAGAATTAAAGGTAAATTACATCAAGGTTTTGAAGAATCAACCTTGGAATTGAATATCAAGATTTCTTGCATTATTTCATGATTCTGGTGATATTTTTCCATTATCCTTCTTGTATTTTATATGAAATCATGCTAAGCTAAATCCTTTTTGCATTGGATGAAGTTGAACCTTATTATTTATTCGTTTTAATCCAAAACTAATAATTTATTATTTTTTGCGTTTCATGATTAATTTTGAATACCTATTTCATATTGTTTGGCATCAATTAGATAATTAATTGCTTATTTTAGTGTTAGAAAACTCAGAATAAGTGTAGAACGCGGTAAGAATAACAGGCGGGCAATAGATAGTATCACGTGGCAATTATATAGATAATCTAAAATTTAATACGGTCTAGTCATTCGAATCTAAACTTGGAATAGACTCGGATCATGATTAGAATAAAATTAATTTATTTTGGAAAAAAAAGTTAAATACATTAACTTTATCAATTATCAAGAATACATAAATAAGATTAGATTACAAATCTAAAATTGAAAAGATAACAATAGTTGAGCTCTAAATCCAATACAATCATCCATAATTAGATACAATCCCTACTCTTGCATTAATTTTAGAATAATTTAGCACAATTACAAATCAAATCTCTTTTGTTTCACATAATTCAAATTCAATCCAAAACTAGTAAACTTGAATTGAAATTTATTTCATGTGGGATGATTTTTTTAACTTATCAGATTTATTACTTGTTAAGGATCACGTGAGCTTACAGGATTTTAATGAACAACAATGCTACAAAGGCACTAAGGAAAGATGCATCAGATTTTACTACGTACTCT
This sequence comes from Fraxinus quadrangulata, assembly GCA_903798255.1. Lineage (NCBI taxonomy): Eukaryota > Viridiplantae > Streptophyta > Magnoliopsida > Lamiales > Oleaceae > Fraxinus > Fraxinus quadrangulata. Next base: position 10,621 of record CAIGRB010173500.1, on the reverse strand, counting down.
TTAATATCTTTCGTCCTCACTTCCACAAGTGTTTTCCAAGTCTTTGTCGAGCATTAGCCCAAATCCTAAACTCACCTTCCTTGTAGACATAAATATTGACTGTTGTGAGACATATATAATTGATGGAGGAGATGTTGTAGATCACTATGGCTCGAACAATGTGGTGATGATTTTTTTTTATTGAATTTTTTGCTTTTCAAATGACGAGAGAGAAATGACGTTTTGGGGGCTTCTTGGTTATTTGAGTATATTTTTAGCAGGAGTTGTGCTCCGATTCATGCAACTAAGTATAAGCTCATCACGTCAAGTGTTAGTACTTTAAGAATGTAATATGGCGTGATATGAAGTATAGATCGCACAAACAAATAAACAAGAACAAGATTTAAAAGAAAAGCAAACAAAAAGAAGAAATTGGCAGAGGAACCGAGTATTTAATAACGACAACCAATGGAGAGAAAATACAACTTCTGCAATAACGTACTGTCAAAATTGAATGAAGAGTCTACTATTTATAGGAGAGATGTTCAAACCCTAGAAATAACCTAAAATATGGAAACTAAGTAAAACATTGCGTAAAATCGAAAAATAAGGAAAGAAAATTTGAGGCCTGTCGCTCGAGTGATAACTTGGCGACAGGTGAGTGAGAGACTTACTGTTCCAATGTTTCTCCTCTCATTCGAGCTTCGCTCAAGCGTCCATGTTTAAGTCACAAAAGCCAACAATCTCTACCTTGACACAAAGTTCCGGTGCAACGAAAAAGCTCCAAAATTTCTCCACCTGAAAAAATGAGTCTGACTGTAGCAAAATACACTGAACTCTTCAACCTGAACCAAACCTCTCCAACACTCGAAAATACTCTTCCTCTTCCACCATATACAAACACGGATACAAATGAACCCAACTCCCGAGTTCCCAAAATTCACAACTAATTCAAAAGTTACCAAATAGGGTCGAAGCATACCCTGTAGCAGAATCACCANAATTCACAACGAATTCAAAATTTATCAAACAGGGTCAAAGCACACCTTGTAGAAGAATCACTACTAAATACTTTAACTGAAGGCCGCTAGCTAGATTTGTCATCTTCAACAACTCCAAAAGCATGCACATCCAAATCAGCATCCTCTTACCTATTTTCAATGGGTCTTTCCCTAGCCGTTGAATACAATAGAACCGCTGACTGTGGTGGCAAAGCGAAATTATCCATATCCTCCAAACTCGACATAGTAGTATTCTTCCAAATAGACCCAGAGCCAACTCCCAATGGTACTGTACCAAACTGTAAATCCACTACGGTACCAAACCTGTGCTGATGTCTCTTCACTAATTTTGTCCAACATTGAAAGATGTATAACTGAGACTTTTTTTGCTGATCCAATACAATACGGATACCCTCCAGACCTTCAAGACTCCACATGTACCAGAGAACGTGTATCCTCTCGAATCCAGGATACTCAGCTAGATGATGTTCTTCTTCAAGTATCGAACATGTCGACTCTGGCCAAGTGTTCTGATTGTTCCATCCATCAACTTCAATCTGACTCTCCTAATACCAACTACCCAACAAAATTCATTGTTTTCCATAACAACGGTACGTTGCTTCACTATTTCATATGATTCAAACAAATCCCAATTAGGACTCATATGAAACACACAAGCTGTATCCAAAATCCACTAATCGTCAGGCTTGGATCCCACATCAGAAATCGTCAAAAGATCTCTATCACTTACAAAATTTTTTGTGTCTCTGATTGCTTCCCACTATTTGCAGTTGAATTACCCTTACCATGCAACTTCTCGCAATTTCTCTAGATGCATCATTTCTTCTTGCAGTAAAAACAGACCATATTGCTGAAATCTATCCTCGACTTGCCTCTTCCCTGATCACCACAAACTAGAAGAGCTCCTTCATCTCTGGAACCGACTCCGATCAGATGCTTCATCTTCTCTTTTGAGAACTAAGCATCATACGCGTCTTCAATGGTGAGTATGTCACGGCTGTACGGAATCCTGTCTCTAAATGAAGAAAACAAACTAGGCAATGAGCACAACAGAATTAAGGCCAAGTCTTTTTCATTATATTTTAACTCTAATGTCTCCAGATCAGGGAAGATCTCCTTAAACACGGCCAGATGATCTTTCAGTGATTTTCCTTTTGCCATACGCTGAGAATAAAGCCCCTGCGTCAAATGCAATTTACTAGTCAGACTTTTGGTCATGCACAATTGCTCCAATTTCAACCACAATGTAGCTGATATCTTCTCCTTCAAGACATCCTGAAAAATGTTGTTAGATAGATGAAGATGAATCTGCAATAGTATCTTGCGATCCTTCCATTACTTCTCCTCTGTTGTCCAAGTTGTGGGCATCCTATGAAATCCTAACAATGCATCATTCAAATCCATCTGCGCCAATATAACTCTCATCTTCACTTTGCACAACGAAAATCTTGTATTGCGATCCAACAATTGAATATCATATTTCATGGTAGTCATTGATAACAAAACCTCAAACAATCAAATCCTTATTCTGCCGAACTACTGAACTTTAGCTCTGATACCACTTGTTAGTAATTTGAGGATGTGATATGGTGTGATATAAAGTATAGATCGCACAAACAAATAAACAAGAACAAAATTTGAAAGAAAAGCAAACAAGAAGAAGAAATTAGCAAAGGAACCGAGTATTTATTAACGATAACCAATGGAAAGAAAATACAATTTCAGCAATAATGTACTGAAGAGTCTACTATTTATAGGAGAGATGTTCAAACCCAAGAAGTAACCTAAAATATGAAAACTAGGTCAAAAATCGCGTAAAACCGAAAAATAAGGAAAGAAAATTCGTGGCCCGTCGCTAGAGCAATAAGCAGGCGATAGCCTGTCGTTCGAGCAGCAGCTCAGCGACAGGCGGGCGATAGACTTACTGTTCCAATTTTTCTCCTCTCACTCGAGCTAAGCTCGAGCGTCCGTCCAGCTTTGTTAATCCGCTTTTTGTTTCCTTCTTGGATCCTATTTTGACATCTTCAAGCCCAATACTCCACAACGTAAAACCTTAGACCCAATTTGGACCGGGTTTGAATCACAAAACCCAACATCAAGGTTATTTTGGACATTTTCAGAAAGCTTTGGACATATTTCGAGTGTTTACAAAATAATATGACATTTTCCAACTCAAAATAGAAAAGAGAGTTTGCATCTCAATTTCCACTTTTAATAACTCCAGACTGAAACGATAAATATAATGAAGAAATTAAAGTTGTACAACCAATGATGAAAATGCACCTCCACCACTATGTCTCATCATTGTGTTACACCATGCTTTCTCAATTATTTTTCACGTATTCAATATTTTATTTCTGAATTGTAATTAGTGATACTCGGTCAATCATTTATATACCTAATACTTCACTAATTGTTCATACGTTGCAAGTTGTCTATATCTCACATCACAGAATAATTTCCAAAATCACTGGACATCTAAGTTAACCACTGTCATCTCAATTTCTACACTAAATATGTGAAAATTATTTGAATAGTATATTAATTAAAATTAACTATTTATTAATATGAATAACTTGCGTGTACTTTTTTTTTTTTTATTAAGTCAACTTGAAGGCATTATTTAATTGCAATTTGTATCATATACAATTTTTTTTAAACCACTATGGTTCCTTTCCAAGTTAGAAGAAAGAGGGAATCACTCAACTTCTTGGATGATATATATATATTTTGATCGATTAGATATCGTACAAATACGAGGAGTTTCAGAGTAAGCACAATCTCCAAGATGACTTTTTTGGAAAAAAAAATGTTTTAATAATAATGAAGATGGAACATAATACATATTAAGGAAGGGGGCTCAATCTAACCCCTGAGTTAAATGTGAAATAATTATTTCGTCGGAGAGTTCAAAGTAAAAACTTAAGAAGCTCCATTTTATGTGCCCTAATAATATTACATGTCACCATACACCTAGCATAGTGTCCCTCTAACCCATGATCAATTTGAGACTCGCTACTTGAAGAAGATTAATAAATTTATTATTGTAACTCAATTTCGAAAAGTCTATAACTTTTTCGTAGTCTCCAAAAAAGTTACACTGATTCGAAGACAAAAATTATGAAAACGTTTATTTTCTTAGAGAAGAAAAGGGATAATTAGAAAATCCTCGGTTTAAGATCTTCTCTTAATATAAAATAAATAAGAATCATTTAAGAGTCCAATTAATCCACCATGAACGTGACTAATTACCTAATTCAATAAAAAAACCTTAATTTTTTTATAATCTACTAGCATTAAAAGTTTTATCCTAAATAAAAATGGAAAATAAAGTATAATTTAAATATTAATTGTTTATTCTTGGTAATTCTAGTGATCAATATATAGGACAATGCCAAATGATTTAGTGGTAATTACATAAAATCCTACTTTTTAAGATCAATATTCAAAAATCAGATGGAAAGTTTTACTTTTAAAAAATCAGATATTTTATTTTTAAATATTAAATATTAATTATACAATTTTCATCAAAAATCCTAATTTATTTTCAATCTTCATATTCTCCTCTCTCTCTCTCTCTCTCTCTCTCTCTCTCTCTCTCTCCCCCCTCACTACTATCTCTCACTACCCTCTCTTTGCCCAAAAACGTAGCTCCGCTAGGAGGAAGGCTGCTCGTGCGCTCATCCACTACCGATCTTCATTGATGGTTGAAGTACTGAGCGTCGCTGCCACCAAATCCCCCAAATTGCCGAAGAATCTCTATATATCCTCTTCCCGTGAGCGTCGCACCGATCTATTATTATTATTATTATTTTTTTTTAAGTTTGATTGCTTCGATAGTTTGTGTGGCCGATGCTTACTATTGTGGTGTGTGTGGTTGTTGTGGTGGTGGTTGTTGTTGTGGGTGTGGTGGTAGTTTTGGAATGGCGTAGATCTGTTATCTTTTTTTTTTTTAGATTGATTTCTCTGATGTTTTGTGTGGCTGATGGTTGCTGTTGTGGTGTGTGTGGTTGTTGTGGTGTGGTGCCGAATTTTTGGTTTTTGTTTCCGATTGTGGTTTTCAAATCGTGAGGTGGTGGCGGTGTGGCAGCGAGGTGGTCCTGGATTTTTAGTTTTTGTTTCCGTTTGTGGTTTTCAGATCGTGACGTAGTGGCGACAGTGAGGTGATGGTGGCTGTGGGGTGTTGCCGATTTTGTATCCTTTTTTTTTTTAATATCTGGCTTTGGTCGTGGTGGTTTCGACAATTTGTGACTAAAAATTAATCTGTGACCTGTAATTTTTTGATTCGTGACCAATAAAATAATCTGTGATCTATAAAATTATTTATTTGTGACCTTGAAATAATCCTTCACCTCCAAAAATTTTGATCTGTGACCGATAAATAAATTATGACCTATAAAATTTTTGAATTGTGACCTCGAAATAATTCGTGACCTATAAATTTGAAAATATGTGACTGATAGATAACTGTGACATGTAATTGTTTTATTCGTGACCAATAAAATAATATGTGACCTGATTTGTGACCTTGAAATAATTCGTGACCTACAAAATTTTAGATTTGTGACCAATAAAAAAATCGTAACCTATAAATTTTTTGATTTGTGACCTTAAAAGTAATATGTGACCAATTAATTATGTATATGTGACCATTAATTGTATAATTGTAACCTCGTTATATTTAATTAATAAAATAATAAAATAAATAATTTTCGAAATCGAAAAAGTCACCGGAAAGTCGCGGAAAGTTTGCCCGGAACAGTCGTCGGGAAGTCAACGGAAAATTCACCGAACAGTCGCGCGGAAATTTAATCGGAAAAGTCGCCGGAACGATCGTCGAAAAGTTCGCCGGAATAGAGGATGACCGGAACTATCACCGGGAGCGATAGGGGTGGTGAAGGTGGGGTGGGTTAATTATATATATATGTGTATGTGTGTATGTATGTATGTATGTATGTATATATATGTCAAATATCTAATTTTTGAAATTTAAAAGTTGTTTTCTTATTTTTAAAATAGTGTATACTTAAAGTATGATTTATGAATTTTTCTCAATCATATAACACATTGGATGATAGAATATCATATGACATTCTTTCGTTAGACTATTTAAAAAACAATCGAATAACTTCATCAAATTATTTTTGCCACAAACTTAATCTGTCCAAGTTGTTAAAAGGCATTTGGCAGAACAACATTATTCTATAGGACATGCATGCGTAGCATCTTTTGACTATTATAATCAATCATCATTAACACAAATAATCCTACTCAACTTACTGTTCTTAAAGCTAACAAGCACCATAAATCACTCAACCCCACCAATCCTCCTCACTCACCACACTATAACACTCATTAGGATCTCCATCTTCAATTCATGGCAGCAACCACCTCCACAACCTTCTGCAACTTCAATTCCAGAGCAAATTCCATGGGGCCGAGGGTTCGGTCCTCGTCGGACCATGGCTCCCAAGGGTGCACAACAAAACTCGATGGGGTGGCTATGTGGCTCATCCATGGCTTCACCTCTGCATTTTTTGCTTCCTTGGAACGCTGTTCTTGCATCCGTATTTCAACTCATGAAGATGAATATGGCTATGAAGCCAATAATTTGCCACTGATTTTCAATGACGGAAATGTTGGAGATGACGGTGTTAGGCGGCAGAGACAGGAAAAGTGATCATGGAAGGAGAAGCGCTGCCTCCTTCTCCGGAGGATCGATTAATTATTAAAATAAGGTGCATGCATGTATGCTTTTTTTCTTTGTTAAGTTGAAACAATGGATCGGAGCAATATTAAAGTTTAAAGTTTGTCTTTCCATACTTTGAAACCTTTATGAAATCTCGTGAAAGCTTCTTCATCTCTTAATTTGCATACGTACTCAAAATCTGGATTCTCGAACCTGTTAGAATGTTTGGACCGATTTGCAACTGAACCAGTTGATAATTGCCCAAATTTACTGGTTTTTTTTTTTTTTTTTTGAATAACCAGGGAACTTGTTCAGGTTAAATTATAGAGAATAGAAATGATGTTTTGAGAAGCAATTTTTTGGAGAATATATGCTTGAAAAGCGAAGAAAAATTTTGGGTTTACGTGCAAAATATTTTAGCCCCCTATTTGACGGTCAATTTTTTGTAAAGAATGAGTTTTTGAATAGAAATTTATTAAAAAATGTGTGGATAAAAAAGAAAAGAAAAATTCTGGACTAGCATGAAGAATATTTTTATTGTAAAAATATGTAATTGAATATAAATATAAAAAAAAAAGAGTGAAATAATGGTTACCAAACATGGGCTAAATATCCAGGTCACCTCTTGGATCATGTGTTT
>CAIGRB010173497.1:0-20254 GCA_903798255.1 Fraxinus quadrangulata | reverse complement strand
CAGTACTCAACTATCTCTAAAACTTGGGTAAAGACCTTTTTTCTATTTAAAGTTTGTAACGTGGGTTTACACAAAGAAAAGACAATAAGACTCAAAATGATCCACCAAAGGAAAATTCAATTACAGGGTTGGCTATTTGGCTAATGTAGCTAATTTATGTAACAAAGATGACCTAAATCATGTTCGTGCATGCATGTCTCAATGTGATCTTGAAGAGAATTAAAGCAAATTCTAGAGAAATAACACCATGGAAGAATATCACACTTGAAAGAAATAATGAGACTGTTATGGTTATATCAGTCTAAAGACTCAAAATCTCACCGACTTTTTGTTACAGAATTTAGTTAATACCATCCTCAAAGAAAATAACTCAACCAATTAACTCTAAGTTGTAAGATTATTCATTCAATCATGTTATGAGTTCTTCAAAAGTCTAATTAATTCTATCAAATAGCATAGACAACAAAAAATCATTTAACCTCAACTCATCTTCTTGAAAAATCATACAAAAAATTTCATTTTTTTAAAATTTAAACTCAATCTAAATACAACCTAAATCTAAATACCCTTCCCCACACTTAAAACTTGCATTGTCCCCAATGTAAGGTGCAATGCAAAGAAAATGATAAAGATAACTAAAATATGAATGCGAAAAACAAAAATGAAAAGATAAACTCAATCTAAATACAACCTAAATCTAAATACCCTTCCCCATACTTTGTTTATTGTTTTTGGCTCGACTCAATTTTTTTGTTTAGCCCGGGTCTATCATGGTGGCTTCGATCTTCCTTGCGGTGCATCAAGTCCATTGGAAATGATAACTGGCAGTGTGCCTCCAGCTCTATGGAATGCATATTTGTAGTGACTAAGGTGAGACTTCAAATCTGAAGTGGGGGCCTGCAAAATAGAAAGTAGAGGTCTCTCATTAAAAATTGGTAATACAAAACAAGAACTGGTACCTGACTCCATAAGATCATTTAATACTGCCACAGTTCTTTGTAACTCAGTGTTTAAGGTCAGCTCCTATTTTTCCTTCCCAAGAAGCTCACTAATGACAACTTTCAATTCATTTTTGGCATCAAATTCAAAAATATTATGTGCTAATTGATCAATCATATCAATAAAATGAACATGATTATTACTACACGAACATTTCATGAAATCATAGATATTAAGTTTAATGATCTTATCATCAAATTTCATGGTCAATGTGCTATTATTAAAATTCATTTTAGTTTTGGATGTTCTTAAGAACAATTTTCCTAACAAGATAGGAGTAGTATGATTACTATTGTCCATGTCAAGTACATAAAAATTAACAGAAAAAACCAACTCATTAACTTTCACAAGAACATTCCCAACTATCCCCTTAGGATAGGCATTAGATTTATCTAGTTAAATGATCACACTAGTTTTATTTAAAAGTTCAAGTTTCAAGAAAGTGTATACAGAATATGACATGCATTAATAGATGCTCCTGAATCTAGTATGGCATTTTCAAACTTAGCATCATCTATCGTACAAGGGGAAGTAAACATACCTAGATCCGCGCACTTTGCAGGAAGTTTCTCTTGAATAATTGCAGATACCCTTTCTCTAACTTTTACCCTTTCAATCCCCTTCAGTTTTTGTCTCCTCTTACTTGTGCACAATTGTTTAAAAAATTTAACATAACGATGCACTTGTTTAATAATATCTAAAAGTGGAACATTGATTTCGCATTTATTGAAAATTTCATGCAGCTCATCATGATCTCGTTCATATTTCCTAGATCCTACTAAAGTTTGAGAAAAATGGGGTATTGGTTTATGATCAGAGAGGGGTAAAAACTTATGCTCAGTCACCTCAGTATCATTGGTGGCAGTCTTGTTTGCAATCTTTTTTTCTTCATCTTCTTGCTCCAACGACGTAGGGGATGCCTTTACTGGAATCTCAACCTCTTTACAACTTTTCAGGATGATTGTGCTAACATTTTCTTTTGGATTCACCATTGTTTGAGAGGGTAGTTTCCCCGAACTTTGTGACTCCAGCTGACTGACCGCGTTAGCCACTTGACTCATTTGATTCTCCAAACATTGAATGCTAGCCCTGGTCTCCTATTGAAATTGCAAAGTGTTAGTGGCAAGGGATTTAACAATATTTTCTAAAGACATATAAGAGTTAAAGGTTTGGCCATGTTGTTGTCTAGGAGGGTATAGCTGATTATATTGCTGAAAATTTTGTCGATTTTGATTCATAGGTTGATTCACTTATCGATTCTCATAACTAAAATTTGGATGATCCCTCCATCCTTGGTTGTATGTGTTTGAATAAGGATCATAATTATACTGTGGTTGTCCAGGAAAGCTACCGGCTGCATTTTATATGTTCAACCTATTCTTCTTGAAGTGTTGGGCACATATCGGTTGGATGACTTACCAATGAATAAATTCCACATGCTTTCACTGATTGGATAGTACTTACAGCCATTTGACGAACAAGAGTGGTTAGACACGTCAGTTGTTGTTCAGTGGATGAAACATTTACCTCTTTAACATGTTTAGACAGGGTGTCAGTCTAGTGCCAAATTGCTGAGAGTTAGCTGTCATATTTGCAATCAAGTTCTTTGCAGCCTCAGGAGTTTTATCTACCAACGCTCCTCCATTTGCAGCATCAATTATACTCCTATCTATGGATAGAAGGCCTTCATAAAAGTATTGAATAAGGAGCCGATCAATAATTTGGTGATGGGGGCAACTTGCGCATAATTTTTTAAACCACTCACAATATTCATGTAATGACTCTTGTCGTGCCTTATGCCACAGATTTCCTTTCGGATGTTAGTTGCCTTTGAAGTTGGGAAGTATTTCTCCAAAAATAATCTTCTCATCCCATCCCATGTAGTAACGCTTCTGAAAGGTAGATAATAGAGCCAATCATTTGCCGAATCTTTTCAAGAGAATGATAAGGCTCTCAGTTTGATTTGTTCTTCGGTGACTTCCGTAGGTTTCATGCTTGTGCAAACCATATGTAATTCTTTTAGATGCTTGTGTGGATCCTCACCTACAAGACCATGAAAAGTGGATAAAAGATGAATTAGCCCAAATTTTAATTCGAAAATAGTAGCAGCATCTAAATTAGGAAAATTAATGCATAGAGGTTGTTGATTCATGTTAGGGGCTGCAAGCTCCTTCAAAATTCGATTGTTCAGCCACGACTTCTTCTTCATTTGATTCAAAATCACCAGGGAATAGGATCTCAAGATCAAAATTGTTCACTATGAAATTCCATCGATTGCCACTCCTTAACCTGCGCAAGGTTCTAGCTAATCTGGATCGTAATGTAATTCACTTTGATTAGAAGATCGAGTTGCGGGCATAAACAAATAAAAAAAATTAAAAAGAAGCAAGAGTAAGAAAAATAAATAAAATTTTATGCTAAAATTCTTAAAAATAATAAATTATGATTTTTTAAAAAATTAAGTTAAAATAAACAACTAAAGAAGCACAAAAATAAATTAGCACCACTCCCCGACAACGGCGCCAAAATTTGGTGTGTGTTGTCGCATGCACCTAAAAGTAATACTTTAACCTCTAAAACTAATGTAGTAATTGAAGTAAATGTCGATCCCACGAAGAGTATGTAATTCAATATTTTATACTTCGTACAATGATTGGGGGCGTTTGTATGCAAACAATTGTAATAACGCAATTCATAACAATGAAATTAAATTAACGAAAACAATCAAAAAGACTAACCTTGGTCTAAGTTCACTTCCACCATCGGAAATCCATAACCGATTATAGATGCAAATATAAATCAATTTATACTTTGAATATCCACCGTTGGAATTATTTTCCTATTTATCCTTAATTGTAGTTAATTAGAAAATAGGTGATCCAATTAACCCTATTTACTATACAACTCAAGACAAGCGCTATAAATTTAATTTAGTAACTACCTTAATAATTAGAGAAATCGATGAAACTAAATAACATAAGCACAAACGGTTGAATTTTTGAATTATCTTTCTAAGATTCAATAATTACTTAATTATTAAACCCTAGTTGTTTCACAAGTTAAACGAATCAAACAATTACGATTTTGATGTTTAATTTAGTGATATATTGTTACAATCAATAAACTAGCGGACCCTCTAGCAATCAAACGCAACAATTCATAGAAATAATTGTAGAAGAACATTCAATATTCAAAATATAAATTAAACGATGTAAAACAATTTAGATCTCACGGTAATGTAGTTTCGCGGCTTCCGTTTCCTTCCACCATGTATAAAAGTTTAGTTACAATCCATGAATCTATGAGCAAAATAATGAAGAATGAAGTTTGGAGGCGTTCTGGACGTTCTTCTCCCGTTCTAGGGTTTTAAAATATGTATTTGTAGTTGTTTCCATAGGTAGTTGACTTAAATTCGAAAATCAGAATTTTCGTGTTGGGAATGAACCATGCAGCCACATGATAGTAAGTCATGCGGTAGCATAGAACATTGAAACTGGGCTCTGAAATTCGCTGGAACACCTCTTGCGGCTGCAAGGAATTAAAGTCATGCAACCGCATGGTTTTGCCAATTTTTCATAGGACAATCTTCAATATTTTGGTAATATCTTTCTCTCCCGATGTTCAATTGTAGTGAGTCAAGATGCATTGAAACGTTAACTCAAAGGGCTACAACTTTTCTTCAGATATAATCTTATAATTCGATCGTTTGTCATGTCAAAAATGGGTCTCAATATGATGCTGAAAATTGGTGCATAACTTTTCGATTGAAAATTGATGTGTGATCATATTTTGACGATATTTCATCCATTTGACGTCTTCTTTCAACCAATTGACTCCCAGTACTCTCAAATTTTCATCATTTGGTTCGACACAACTTTTGTGTATTTGCACGTTAGTCGTTGAACTTTCATTTCCTTTCACTTTGGTCCATTTTCACATATTTCTTTCAAATTACGACATCTTCATTAAATTGCTATCTAAATCAAAATATGAGATTAATAAGTACATTTTGGCACAAAATAATCATATGAGCGCATAAAATAAAGAGGAAAAAATATACATTTTACATTTCTATCACATATTAAACTCCAATTTGAGAAATCTCCAAATCCATATGAACCCTAAATTCCTCTACAAGCCCCACAAATGGCAGACAACCTTATTATTGAAGAAGTAATGTTGGAGATAGCTTATGAGCGACCACAAGGAGGTAACATTTTTGAATTCATACATTTTCATGGCTTCATATTGTCTATATATAATTTCCCTAATTTTTTTTTTCCAAAATTCATATATTTTATGGGTTTTCTATTTCTTCCAATATTTAGTTTTCTTCTCTTTTTAGAGCTCTCATGATTACATCTCAATCACAATCTTGTATGCGGCCATAGACTTCAGTGTTTCGCCATTTGTTTTGTGGAAAAAAATTTCTTCACTAAATGATAATTAAAACACATGCTGGCAAGTATAAAATTAGTACACAGGATCAACAAATTTCTCTTTTCAGCCGATTATAGTACATTTATCAAATTTGTTTTTGTTACCTTTGCATAAAAACTTTGTGAAATGTTTACATTTTATTAGTGTTACAATACTGCCTTTTTTCTTTGCAGATAATACATTTGAGGATGAGGAAGTGATACATAATGAATGCCAATTGATTGACTCGGACAACAAAGTTAATGATGACGATTTCCATTATGACAAGAATGCGAATGAACGAACATTTATGAGAGATAGGCAAAAGGGTTTACAAAATATGATGGACGATTTGTATCCCGAAGTAGAGCACCGATTTTGTGTTAAGACACATGTACAACAATTTCTTTAGAACTAATTTTAAGGGTTAGTCTTGTGGGGCTGTAGATCATACATATGAAGGAAGCTTAAGGCAAGTGGGGAGTGAAAGATCAAGGGTAATTACATCTATTGCAATATCAAACTATGAGTGAATCTGGCCAAATAAAATTTTGACTACATATATGATGTCATGACACTATGACAGGCAAAACTCGTGCCTAGGAAGAAATTGGGGATGCCTCCATCTGAAATGCAACCACCAGAACAATAATCTAATTTCCTTTTCATGCCAACGCTGGAATTGATTTAACTAGTGTTGTGCAATTTATTAACTATGGTCTTCCACTTAACGAGCCAGTCAGTTCAACAATGGGGGAATCTCCACTTAAATCCATGGTAGAAGACTTGCAAGAGATAGAGAACCAAGAAAAAGAAAGGAAGAGGGCAGCCATAGCAAAGAATAGAAGAATTGTTCGAGGGTCAGTTTCATTTGCGCCTCCAAGTATAAGAAAAAATTCAACAACTCAATAGTATTTTCATTTTGTTTAATGGATGTAAATTTGGTCAGGAAGACAAGAAGCAATGATCTGTTATAATTTTGGTAATGAAGACAAGACAATGATCTATGTAATGATGATTTGAATTCCTATTTTTGCACATTAGTTGAATGAAAATATGCTTTTTGGTTTACTGTTGGTATGCTTTTTTAAATTGCTATTTTTGCATAACATGTGATATGCTGGATGGGCCGTGGAAGTATGTGCATGAATGTTATAGAGTGAGTACATATATGAGCTGTTATGAGAATATTATAAACCCTATCAATGGGATAAAATTATGGCCTCGAGTGGATACCCCTCCGATCAAGCCACAAGAATGGTTTGTGCCTAAAAGAGGAAGAAAACAGAAGAAGAGATGAAGACGGGCAGAAGAAGATGTCATAACCCGTTCGGGATCCAAAGCAAATTTGAACAAGAAGGGTACCATGGTGATTACTTGTAGTTTATGCGGAGGGACAAGCCACAACAAGATGTATCATCAAATGTCTGATGCACCACATGAGGTTAGTTTACAGATGTGCTATGTATTATTCTTTCTAATGTTTAGCATACTATATGATTTAATGTGCATTAGTTTATATTCTCTTGCTAGGATTTGTCTTGTGAGGCTATAGATCACATATATGAAGGAAGCTTAAGGCAAGTGGGGAGTGAAAGATCAAGGGTAATTACATTTATTGCAATATCATACTATAAGTGAATTTGGCCAAATAAATTTTTGACTACATATATGATGTCATGACACTATGACAGGCAAAACTCGTGCCTAAGAGGCAATCGGGGATGCCTTCATCTGAAATGCAACCACCAGAACAATCATCTAATTTCCTTTTCATGCCAACACCTGGAATTGAATTCACTAGTGGTGTGCAATTTACCAACTATGGTCCTCCACTTAATGAGCCAGCCAGTTCAACAATGGGAGAATCTCCACTTAAATCCATGGTGGAAGACTTGCAAGAGATAGAGAACCAAGAAAAAGAAAGGAAGAGGGCAGCCATAGCAAAAAATAGAATGATTGTTCGAGGGTCGGTTCCATTTGCTCCTCCAAGAATAAGAAAAAATTCAGCAACTCAATAGTATTTTCATTTTGTTTAATGGATGTAAATTTTGTCAGGAAGACAAGAAACAATGATCTGGTGTAATTTTGGTAACGAAGAAAAAACAATGATCTGTGTAATCATGATTTGAATTGCTATTTTTGCACATTAGTTGAATGAAAATATGCTTCTTGGTTTGCTGCTGGAATGCTTCTTTAAATTGCCATTTTTGCATAACAGGTGATATGCTTCTTGGTTTACTGTCGAGTGAAATGGCAGCATATGAAATGGACTTATCATTATGAGAGGCATTTGATGCAAGAGTATCAGGCTGGCTTAATAGATTATTTAGACATTTGCTCATTGACGGACAAATAATTACATTCTAGCAACAAAATTTACCTTTGTTGATTGTCAAGTTACCCTCCCATAACATCGTTAAACTAGTCTTATTTATATTTTGGTCTCATTGAGGACATTGATACTATATTTCTATAATTGATATGGTATTAACATTCTTAATTGCCACGAAACACCTATTTCTCAAGATGACAATAGCAAAGATATATTTGCATAAGCCATCTGTTTGCTTTAATTTGCTTATTCATCCCTTCAAAGTGTGAAATGACTCCTCTTTGCAAGTTTATATATATATATATATATAAAACAACTCTCAAATCCCTTGATTTAATCTCTTTGTATATAACGAATCTGTTATTTCAAGCCAAAATACATACCCCTCAACACATCCCCTGTTATCTTATCCTTTGAAGAAATTATTTCACAATAGTAAGTTGTACTAAAATGTGACCTGATCAATTTCTTGTTTATATTGATGATCACAGTCACAAATCCTAAACATGGCCAGTCTTCCTCCTATACCTGCACTACCTAAATTGTAGATGAATTTAGGGTTCGTATGGATTTGAGGATTTCTCAAAATGGTACTTAATATGCAATCATTCCTTGATTTTGAGTTTATACTGTGATGGAAATGGTTTGGGTTTGATATAGGGAAGAATTGAATAATGTTATGGAGAGGAAATTGATTTGGATTCGAGAGGAAATTTCGGAAGAAAAAACTATTTTAATTTAATTGATTTTGGTCCACATTGTCAATATTTTTAAAACTGTTATGTCTACATATGATTTTCATTTGCCACGTGAATTTTTTGTTCACGTGGATGGATGAATTTTAAGTGATGGATGGAAAATTTTGTTTAAAAGTGGACGAGTAATCAACAACTTTTCATTTCTAAGTGAGTAAGCTGTAAGTAGTAACAAAAGTGAAATGTGAGTAATTGATTATTTAATTAATTCGAAAAAAAAAGAGGCCCTCTCTCTCTCTCCATATGCAGTTCTGTATGTCTCAAAATATACAACACATATACATACATAAGCAAAAGATAGAGTTATATTCAAGAATCGATTTGATCGGTGCCGCAAAACTTATTGATTCTTCAATACTCGTTAAGAGGAAGGACTGTATTAACGCATTTTCTGGTTATCGTAGAGATATATACATATAGGAAGAGTTTGTATAGGTAGACGATCAAGTGGGCTTAAATTAGGGTTTATGATCGTTGGAATTTGAGGGAAATTAAGGGGAATTACTTAGTGGGTTGTTGTGGGTTTTCGGAGTAGTTTATTGGGTTGAAGTTGGATTCTTGGAATAAGAAGTGTCATGTTGGATTTTAGGATAGAGAGTGGATTAGGGTTTTGGGAAATTTGAGTGTGGAGTTTAGGGTTAAGGTTTCTTTTCGATATGGAAGGTTGTGGAAGTGGCCCCAAGATGATTCAAAACCCCGAGCTTGAAGAAGGAGTGGCTTGCTATCACAAGGATGATACAAGCATTGACCCTGATGTTGCTCTCTTTTACCTTGTAAGAGTTTCTATTTTGTTCTTAATTTTTTTTTCCCGGGACGAAAAATTTAAAATTTCAATTTGTTAACTTTGAACTCGTGAACAAAATTACTTTCAACATGTCTGGTCCTCCAATAAAAAGAAAGATGAATAGTGAAGAGAGAGAAATTTGATAGAACTGAGCTCCATGGTTTTATGGCTTGATCTGGAATGCTTAATTTAAGTATAATTGAGTTGAGGAAGTGAGTGACTGCCGATTGGTTATGATCATTAATCATCTGAGGAAAAATAAATGCTTTTAATCTGAGTTTCAATTATTAAATGTACTTGGGTTTTCATGAAGTGCAAATGTTGTGTTAGGTTATTTATAAAATCAAATTAACAATGGCTTGCTATTGAGAGTGTCAGAACTTGGAAGATGTAAAAGAATCAAACTTAGCAACTTTTGTCAACCTTTTAATTAAATATAAACTTATGTAAAAATCGAATAATATCAAAATTTAGTTGCGAGGCTCGCAATTTTAATTTTTGGCGGTGGTTGCTGGCAATGTTGCAGTTAGTCCAACGAATTTCAGAATGTGCAATTTAGAACAAACTTATTATTGTTGCAAAGGGTTGTGCTTTATATCTTTTGCAGTTAGCATAAGCGAGATACTAGTTAAATGAATGCATAATGTAGTTGTGCAGTGTCATATATACTCATGGACGCTCTCGTAGCTTGAATTTATGGCTAATTGTTTTTTTGCTTCTTTTTGTATATCAAGACTTTAGTAACTGTTTGATTTCTGTTTATTAAGGATGATAAGGTTCAAAGTGTTTTATTGCTTCTTTTTGTATATCAAGACTTTAGTATCTTTTTGATTTCTGTTTATTTATGATTATAAGGTTCATTGCATTTTGGGCCATTTTTAGAAAGATTTTGAAGGAGGAGTTTTTGCTGAAAATTTGGGTAAGTGAACCTACAATGGGACTCTTGGATGGAAAGGGTGGTATTCTCATACTTTTTCCTATTGGAAAAATGATAGCTTGGAATCTTTTTATTTTGGCAGGGGCAAAATTTGGCTGGTATGGTTCGTTTTTACCAACATCTCAACGTTCTCCTTCTGTTTGGTCTTAGCCAAAATCTCTGCTAAGAGTTCAAAAACCCGGCACACCAATATCTCCTAATTATTTTCCTCCAGAGGTATGTGGATAAAACATATTCTTATCTGCAGTCATACAGCAGTATGGAGAAAGATTCTGCTGCCTGTTTGTCGCTTTAGGAAATTCTCATTTACTTAGCTCTGTGGGTTGTGTCCGTACAGGGTATCCCCCATCATTCTGTGGTGCTCCCCAATGTGGCTTTTTCTCATAGGAATTGTGCTAATGTACCCCCTGGTGTACATCCTTTACAAAATCTAAAGGCTCCATCAGGGGATGGTTCATTCAGACAAGATGCTCTCTTGTCTGATAAAGTTGTTGAGTCTTGTCCCATTAAACCTGGATTTCCTTCAAGTAAGTCAGATAATCAAACTGACCAAAGAAAATTAAAGGTTCGTATCAAAGTGTGTTCTGACAAGATATCACAAAGGAATGTTGCTATCTACAGTGGTCTGGGGCTTATATCTCCATCTTCCTCATCAGCGAACAGTCCCGAGGAAAGTGGTGGAATTTCATGTGAACTTCATGAGATCCCTGTTGAATCTCCATCCAGAATCCTCAAGGTATGTTTTCTTCTGTTTTTTCATAGATGACTAACACCCTCCGATGCTTCACAATTAAATCCAGACATTTTTAGATCAAACTCCCCAACCTGGCTCCTACGCATGCCATTTCAGGTTAAATTAAAACTTATAAAAAAAAAAAAAAAAACAACTTTTACTCATTATACTCCTTGCATCCTGAGACGATGAGCAACTTTGAAAGATAAACAAGAATGAGTGAAAAATTATTCTCCATCTGGTTGCAAATTTATATTGCATATGCGGCTTCATTTACTTTCTAACTCTGAAACAGTACCACATCTGTACATGACCCAAAACTTCTTTGTTGAGTCTTCTTTGTTAAATCACGTGTTGCGAAGTTGATATCTTATTTTATTCCTCTCTTTCTCTATATGCTTTGGAACAGCTAATGACTTCGTTCCCGATTTCTGGAGTCCTACTTTCACCACTTCATGAAGATTTGCTCAACTTAGTAAGAGAGAGAAAATCTCCTGTAGATAGTAAGCCTACAGCTGCCCTCAAGGGTGCGCACAACCACTATGTTGTACCTTTTCATGATACAAATCCTAGGCTTTGGAATGGGGATGTTTTGAGAGGGAAGAAAAACAAATCTGTTGAGAAAAGAGCAAATTTTGATGAATCAAAAAATGAATCTGGAATGGATATTAAAGAAGATAAGAAAATTTCGGGAACTGAAACTCTGGAATGTAGGCTGCAGTCATCGAATGATTTAAATTGCAAGCCTATATCAGATTCAGTCTGTAGTGCTGGTGAGTATTTGAAAGGTGTTGTTAAGGCACCTACAACTATCAGGGACTTTGAAAGCAATGTCCCAGTTAGGAAGATGGTGGGCAACAAGGATAGGGTGAAAGGAAGAGCAGGATCAGCTGTTGTGGTCAAGGCAGACTCCTTTGAATCAATTTCTGGCCAAAGTGGAGTTAAGTATGACTACCAGGAACCCAAAAATAGATTTGCAGATAAGGTTGGGAAACATCGAGTAAGAAGTTCTCAGAAGGATGATTCAATTAATAATGAGGACGGTGCCTTGAGCACAGGTAAGAAGATTCCTGCTTCGTTGATAGCCAATTCTGATATTTCTGAAGGTGAGACGGTTTCTAGAGGATCCATAAATCCTTTGAGTTGTAAATATGTTCTGAAATCTACATCTGGAGAACAGGATGAATCGAGGATGTCTCCTGCTGTAAATAAGCTATCATTGCAAGGTAAAAAGAAGTTAAAAGGGAGTAGAAGTAGTGTGAAATTAGATTCAAATTTAGCTGAGGAAAGTTTGAGAAGTGGCGTTTTTTATGCTACTAAAAGCAAATTGACTGTGAAGAAGGATTCCCGCGAAGTCCATAGCAGTCATAAAGATGTGGCTGACACAAGATCAGAACATTTGGATATCCTGAAGCAATCACTGAAGAGGCCTTCTAACGATAGGTCAAAGAAGACTATCAAGGAAAAGGATGCATCTGTTGATAAATATAAAGAGAAAGCAAGTAGTAGAAAGTTAAATAACTAGGTAAATTTTGGAACAAATTTGAAGGAGGCCCCACCTGATGCCCTGCCTCCTGATAAAGGACTCATCTCCGAGACTGAACAGACCCATGTGGCTGGTGTTCTCATAGAAGAACATTGGGTCGCTTGTGACAGGTGTCAGAAGTAGCGTCTTTTGCCAATTGGTGCTGTGCCCCAGAATCTGCCTGATAAGTGGGTTTGCAGCATGCTAAACTGGCTGTAAGTTCTTTCCTGGTCCATTTTGAGAGCTTTGTTTGGTTATCAGGTTGATATGCTTGTTCGATAATTTGATTTCATTGGTCAAGTTTTGACACTCCCTCTGTTTTGAAATGAATGTCACGTGACACTATTTTTATCACTCGATCTTTTGCAGGAGCAATATTTCGTGTTACTTTATTTATTTATGTTGAAGTAATTTATCATGCTATACAATGCTTGACACAATATTATTTGACTTGCCTAGAACTAAGCTAAAACTATTACTTAGAAGCTTCAGTTTTCTTCCTATTATCAACCATATGCACATTGCTATTAGAGCATCTTTTATATTTTCTTAATTTTCTGAATAGTGCATCCAAAATACATTTTGACTAATTCCTGGGTTCTAAAATTCGACAACTCGCGACGCTTAGATCCACACACTGCACGAGTCTGTGCTACAAAGCATCTGCATAACTTCCTTTTTTTTTGTTGGATTTGTTTGATGCGTTCCATCAAATATATGTATGCACAAATAAACTTTGAACTGCTGAAGCCTAAGCTTGATAAGATTTTGGATTATCTTCAGGCCAGGGTTGAACCGTTGTGACATCAGCGAAGATGAGACCACAAAAGCTCTTTATGCTTTATACAAGGTTCCTTTCCCTGATAATCAAAGTAATCTTCAAACTCATGCTGACAAAATCACAAATGGAGTGGCTTCAGGTGGACATCGTTTTAGTCAGAACCA
Source organism: Fraxinus quadrangulata (assembly GCA_903798255.1). Taxonomy (NCBI): domain Eukaryota; kingdom Viridiplantae; phylum Streptophyta; class Magnoliopsida; order Lamiales; family Oleaceae; genus Fraxinus; species Fraxinus quadrangulata. The sequence continues at coordinate 6,822 of CAIGRB010173497.1, read as the reverse complement.
CCAAAACTTTGATTCTGACCAAACACTGATGGTATCAGTGATCCAATTCCCTCTTCAAACTTGAACAAAAACTTCCAACTGCAGCCAGTGAGAAACAAAAGTCTAAAGGAGGTCAACCAGCCTCAAGTAGCACCGAATTTAGTTAACAAATCTAAAATGAAATATCGGAATAAGTCATCTGCTGTCATGTCAAAATCTTTGTATAAACAAAAAAATGAGCATTTAGTTGGAGGTGTGTTATTATCCCGCTGGCATCTCCTTTTGCCCTTCATTTTTTCGTTTATGATTGTTTACTTTGTTTTCTGATATAATATCCTCGCAGATGATGCAAATCCAAGGAAGAAAAGAAAGTGGGAGTCTGATCAACATTTACATACAAATGTGAAAAAGATTAAACCTGAAGGCGCTATGAATTTGGATGACTTTCTGACCCCTGGTGGGGATCTTGATAGGGTTGGCTGCAGTACGTCTTCTGGTTTGCCAAATAAGGCGGATTTGAAGGATAAGAAAAAACTGAGGGTACTTGATTCAAGACCGGGGGGGAGAGAGAACTTACAAATTTCTGGGAAAGAACAGAAAGATAATGTGCAGGAATTACCGGATAATGGGTCTCTGGATACGATTACTTGCAATAAGAGGGAAATTTCTTCAAAGAAGAGAAAATTGAAGGATTCTCAAAGCAGTGAGGAATATCAACTGACACAGCAAAGTGATAAAAGTGACCTTCAAAACAGCAAGGTATCTGTAAAAGAGGAGAGCAGCAATAGTGGATTTCATAGAGAGAAGTCCAGGGTGTCTCAGATTGATGGGGAGGAGTTCAGCAAAAATAAGGATACAGATATACCAATAAGAAAAAGTACAGCAAATAAGATTCTGTTATCTGGGAATAAAGAAAATCCATTTGACATGAGTATTGACAAAGAATGGCGGGCAAGGAAATACAGAGCAAAGCTACCAGTGCAGCTAACCATGGATGATATAAAATCACTACGGAAGGATTTGGGCTCTGAACTGTTATCAGTGGCTGCCACTTCAAGCTCCCTTAAGGTTTCAGATTCCCGTAAAAGCAGAGGCAATTGCAAAGAAGTCCAAGGATCACCTGAAGAGTCTGTTTCCTCATCTCCCATGAAGATGTCTTATCTGAATAAGCTCCGACCAGCGAGGATGGAGACTAAAGATAAAGTAGACTCTAGGCTCAATGACTTCCCCACAATGGGAAGCCCAAGGAAATCTCTGGATAGGAATGGAAATTCTGAGAGCAATTGCTTGGGGACAGCCAGGAAGGAGAAAGCTACCAGTGGTCTTCCTGCGTCTTCTGAACACCCTATCCTAGATTTTCGGGACAGTGTCTCTAGAGACAAATTCAGTGGAAAATCTGAATCAGGCACTAACCCTCCTGAACATGGTAATGGCTCTTTTGTTGGTAATGATGGTGATATAATGGAACAACATAGCCTCTGTACCACCAGTGTGCGTGTTTCAGAACGAAGCCATAACAAGGAGAAGATGAACAAGAACCGTTTTAAAAGGGGTACCTCTTTGCTGCCTATGGATAGCGATAGAACATCTGGTGTTAATTTTGAGAGAGTGGCAGAGAGGGTTTCCAGTCAACAGATTGACCTGGAACGCTTGGATACAAATAAAAATTTGAAAGAAGAGGCAGTTATTGATCACAACTGTCAAGGAGATAAGCAAGACAAGTTGCCTCCTAACAAATCAGTCCCAGGATTGCTGAAAGGAAATTTTACAAATTTAAGTCCACTTGATACTTCTGTAGTTGGTGATTTGTCAAAGGTATCAGAAGAGCCAGCTAATACTTGTCATCAGCATGGAACTAATAACTTCAATAGAAATATTGTGGCTGGTGGGGCTTTGAGTCGAAATATTAGTGCTGTTAGCCTTGGTAGTGATAATTCCTCCAGTCTGACTCTAACTAGTGTCTTAAAAGAAGCTAAAAAACTCAGAGATTATGCCGATCGTCTCAAGGTCTTCACACATTTCTCCATGTTGTGTGTGCATTTTTTTTTCTATTAAAGCTTTAATAACTGGATTCTACTTTTTGTTTTGTATCTTTAGGCCTTTTACTTTCATCAGCTTTGAGTTCCCTTTGAACATGCATTTGACCAATTTCCCACCCGCATTTCTAAATTTTTCTTATATAATATTGTGCAGGACTCTGGATTTCCTTTTGAAAGTAATGAGGCATACTTCGAAGCTGCTTTAAACTTTCTTCTCGGTGCTTCTCTTTTAGAGGCATGCAATGGTGAAACTAGCAAGTATGGGGAGATAAATCAAATGCAAATGTATAGCAGTACTGCCAAACTTTGCGAGTGAGTGTGGCCTTTATCACTCTAATCATATGCAGTTTCTTGATAAAAATATTGTTCCCCGACACGATTTGCTCAAGTCTTTGTACTGCCAAACTTTGCGAGTGTGTGTGCCCTTTTGCACTCTAATCATATGCAGTTTCTTGATAAAAATATTGTTCCCCGAGGATATCAGCATTGTTTGATTGACTCACACTTAGATGAAAATGCTTAATACACGACTTGCTCAAGTCTTTGTACTTGAGGGTCCAAAGTGGCCACTACAGAATATTTCCCTTTGAAAACTGAAAAGTAATGTGATTCACCTACTTTTTTCAGTTTAAAAAATTGTATTGTCTGAACACATCTTAAGCATGATTGTAAAACTACTCTGAAATTCTGCGATAGGTAAGATGCTTTCCAAACACACTATCCTCTTTCTAGCTTTCATAATGAACTTTGCATACCTTGCAGAACTTGTGCCCTTGAATATGAAAAACGCCAAGAAATGGCTGCTGCTGCACTAGCCTACAAATGCATGGAGATGGCTTACATGAGGGTAGTTTATTGCAAAAATTTGAGTACATGTAGATTTTTGCATGATTTGCAAACAAGTTTGCCTTCAACTCTGCAAGGTATGATCATATAATAGCATGTGAAGGCAAGGTGTCAGTTTCATGCTTTTTGTCATCTTCTTTTGCTGTATGGTTATTATCAACAGATGACTTGATATTTTTGTTGTAGCACCTTGCTTAAAGCCCTTATCTATTGCTCCTTAACAGCTTTATTTTCCTGGCTTATCGGGCTATCACTTGGTGAATCACTTTCAAGAAAAGAATGCTCTCTTTCTCTCTCTCTCTCTCTCTATCTCTCTCTTTCTCTCTCTCTGATAGTGATCTTGTTGAACATCTAGTTTTGTTTTACTTTGATAAAATTTATCCCTAACTACCTTCGCTACTGCAATTTCGTTGATTTTTTTTTTTAACCTTGCATTAGCTGATTAAGTGAAATATTCTAAATGACTGTTTATGATGTCATATGTAGGTGAATCTCCATCATCTTCTGCATCTGACATTGATAACTTGAACAATTTAATGGTGGATAAAGCTGTTTTGTCTAAAGGAAATGGTTCTCAAGCTGGGAATCATGTTATAGTTCCTCGAAACCGCCCCAACCTTGTTTGGCTACTTGACTTCGTAAGTGGATGTTGATGTTTACTATATTTATTTCATTTTTGCAATCCTTACTGGCATTTGAATTGAACGATTTGAGTGTCATATTAACTTCGGATGAAGTCAACTGGAGTTAATATAATTTGCAGAGGTACTTATGTTCAATCTTCTGATTATGTTTCCTTGCGTTTTCAAGTGGCCTATACTGATAGATGCACAAATATTTTTTGCTTCCTGTTGCTGGTGACTGATTTTATACTCTTTAGGATTACTGATAGATCTAGACTTCCAATGTATGTTTTGGTGCCAGTATGTTTTATGGAAACAATGTGGTAAGAATGCTCTCTCTCTCTTGCAGGCTAAAGATGTGAATTCTGCAATGGAGGCCTCCAGAAAATCCCAGAACGCTTTTGCAGCGGCTAATGTGAACCCAGAAGATGATCAGAATAAAGAGGGTATCATTTCTGTTAAGAGGGTCATCGACTTCAGCTTTCAGAATGTAGAGGACCTTGTACATTTGGTACGGCTTGCATTTATGGCCGGCAATCGTCAAGGTTTCAATGGCAATAGAGAGTAGGCAACTGTATATAATTGTCTCTCACTAGCATATTCTCTGTGTGAGCTGGCTTTGGACACAAGTTGGAAGTTAGTGCCCAAGCACTTGCTGTCTGGTGAAGAAACATAACATTAACAGACTATAATGTTTCTGGAGGTGTACAAAACGTGAGATTGGTTCAACNATGAAAGCGGTAGGGGGTCAAAATCAAGTCATTCTTTGCTATGACTTCTATTATAAACTATCTCAAAAGAGGTAATATTTCAGTATTGCTACTCTTATACATCATTGTTATGTTTATTATACATTAATATTTTTTTTTTTGATAGTTTTTTTTTTTTAATTCTATGCCCCCCCTTTTCTTTTTATTAATAATCAAGATGTGCATAAACTTTGTGTTTTCAAGAATAGGTTAGGAGATTCATTGTGAGCTATTCACATCAAACATGCTCCAGAGATTACGATTGCAGTTTATATAATTTGATATTCCAGAGATAAAGATAACTAAATACTATTTTAACATACGATAATAAACAAAATACGTTATAAACTTGTTCAAACTACGTTAAATTTTCCATTCAGAAACCTTGTGTAGGAAAATCAAATATTATGAAATATTGGGGTTCTCTCGTAAATATGAAAAGTTCTCGAGGGTGCCAAAAGAATAAACAACAAACTATGTGGGTAAGAAACTTAGTTATGAGAAGTTTGAGGGTGTTTCGTGAAAATTAAAGCACAAATAAAATCGATCAAGAGAAAAAAAGGTATAGTGAGAATCACGCCTCACCCATACTCTCCTATTCAGGTATTTTCTCTCTCTACAATTTCTTTTATTCGCGATTGATTTGACTTCCCTTGTGATTTTTTATGGAATTTAATCCTGACTTTTAGAGGTGTATTGAATTATTTTTAAGTCAAATAATTCGTGATTGTGTATTAAGGAATGAGATAATGGGGTTGAATTTAGGTATCTGCTTCGTTTAGTTGCAATTCTACTGATTATTAGGGCATGCTTGCCAGTTTTGACTGTTTTTTGGGTGGCACTGTCCATGTGAGGTAAAACCACTACTTTTTAGTTGTTTTTAGAAGTAGTGTAATTTGGATTGTGTATCTCAACCCACCCAATCAGTGGTTTCAGGCTGTTTTCAAAATTTCTTTCTACTTTCGTCTAATATAATTATATCCAAGTCTACGTAAAAAGGAGTGTAGCCTAGACAAAAGGAAAAGAAATTCATTTTCAAATAATATATTCATTTTACTTCATCTTATAATCCAATAGAAAATGATTGGCATGTAAGAGCTTATTCAAAGTCCATACACAATATAAAATACCCGGTAAACTATGTAAAGTCATACTCCTCCATTTCATTTATATAGGTTCACTTTCCTTATTTTCTTGTATTCGAGAAAAGCTATCTTTTTCTCAACAATGTCTTCCCAATTATATAGTTTTGTTTCTTAATGTTTTGTTTTATTCGTTTACTATTATACCCTTATTTCTTTACTACTTCTAATAATAATTTACTACTAGTTATTAATAATTAAATGAAGGTAAACTAGGAAAGTTTTTGGCAAAAATTGCTTTTCCAATAATATTAAATAAGATTTCTTAATTCGTGTGAAAAACAAAACAAGCCTATGTAAATGGGACGGAAGGATTATTAAATTGAAAGGAGTGACATACACATTACTTCATATTGTTTACACGTATCTACTTTTATTATATATGTGTATATATGTAATCTTAGAATCATTGTATAATAGACTCTCAAGCATGTGTTGGACTGTTTTACAAAACGAACTAAAATTCACCGAAAATCGGACCCCTCACATACACCTAAAATCGGTACTTTGAAAACCCTATAACAGGTACCCCAAAATTCTCAAGCAGGCCCATAGGGTTTTAAAGTTGAATAATTTTTGTTGGATTTCTTTAGTTGTAGGAGCTTATGCAGATGATTTTTTGTTCTGTTATATGTGATGCTATGACAAAAATACTGATTAATTTAATAATATACATGATTTTGTGTGTTTATCAGTATATCACTAAACAACTTAGCATTAAAATTTCTTTGGAATTTCAGAATTCTGTTTCATGTAGCGTGGTGAGTAAATTTTGAATCATTAGTACATTAACTAATGAATAAGATGATGGTTTGATGGGTAAAATTTCTTTATCCATGTTCTGGGTTTCTTAGATAAACTATTGAGCTTCTGATGATTTTAGTTTTCAATAATGGATTGGCATTCTAATTTGTAGACCTTACTCCCTAAGACATTAAATTGAATATCAACTAATGACATTTTAAAATTGAACGTAGCCTTTTGTTTTGTATGTTTGATTGTATCAATTAACAGAGTTTTCTTACTGAAGGTCTTTCAGTGATTCTATAAATAAAAATTTCTATTGTTTAATGTTAAACTTTTGGTGAAATTGGAGACTCTTATTATTGTGTTACTTCCTTTTACATGCGTGTCTTTTTTGATTTCAACACTAAGGTTTTGATATGATTTGTGATTTTAGTTTATCTTGTTAATTTGGGTAGCTTGATGATATTATGTTTGGCTTAGTTTGATAGTAAACGCTATTATCATGAACTAGCAACACTGACCTACTTTTTTTTTTAATAGCGTGTTATGATAATTGATAAATGATAATGTTAAGCTAATAAATTTGGATATAGCCATATGTTAAGCTACTGCGGGTGCGAGGTATCATTTGTAAGAGGAGGAGGTAGTATTTTTTATTTTTTCTTTTCTTTTTTATGTGATACTTAAAATTGGTAAT
>CAIGRB010173485.1:0-18860 GCA_903798255.1 Fraxinus quadrangulata | reverse complement strand
CATTTTCTAATAAATAAGTTAAAATTTTTGGACCAAAAGATGTAGATGCTTTGGTCCTTTTGCTTCATCTTTGGTTCTTCATCACTTTAATGATTGCGAACTTATCTCTTTCATTCCTTACACTGAAACTTGTTCTCAAAAAATACGACATTCCTAGATTCAATGATAGTATTTTCATGTACATCTGGAGTGTCTGACTTATGTACGAGGAACTGATAAGAACTACTGTTATTAGAAAATCCAATGAATATGCAATCGATGGTCTTAGTCCATATTTTAACTTGTTTAGGCTTTGGTATTTCTACTTTAGCCAAACACCCCCACACTTTTAAGTATTTGTACGAAGATTTATGACATTTCCAGAACTTAAAAGGAGTTTCGTTCCTACTTTTCTGTGGTACTTTATTTAGAATGTTGTTAGCTGAGAGAATTACTTCTCCCCTATAAATTTTGAGGTAAATCAGAACTAATCAATATAGCGTTCATCATTTCTTTCAAAGTATGATTTTTGCGTTCCGCAATACCGTTCGACTGAGGTGAATAAGGAGCTATAGTTTGATGAATAATTCCAGTATCTGAACAAAATTTTTCAAACGGTGCTCCATATTCCCCACATCTGTCACTACGAATAACTTTTATTCGTTTGCTTAGTTGATTTTCAACTTCGTTTTTGTACTATCTGAACGCTTCTAAAGTCTCATCTTTGCTTCTTAGCAAATAGATATAACAATATCTTATACAATCATCTATAAAAGTAATAAAATACTTTTTATCTCATCTAGTTTACACAAACTTGAAATTACAAATATCATTGTGAATTAGTTTTAGAGGATTCGAGTTCCTTTAAACTGAATGAAACGGTGTTTTAGCTAATTTAGCATCTACACATGTTTCACACCGATGATTTTGATCAAAGGAAATAGAAGGCAATAAATCTAAACTTACTAATTTACATAAAGTATTAAAATTTACATGTCCTAACCTATCATGATATAAGTTAGAATACTCAATCAAGTAAGTAGAAGATTTATTTTTATTAATATCAAAATCACGAAGTACATGCATTACATTCATTTTGAATAGCCCATTGGCTAAGTACCATTTGCCTACAAAAATGCCCTTTTTGGTGAGTACAAACTTGTCAAACTCAAATACTAGCCTAAACTCATTCTTGCTTAACAAAGCTCTAGACACCAAAATTTTTGCGAATATCCGGAACATGCAGCATATCGATGAGTGTTATTTCTTTCCCTGATGTCATCTTCAGCACTACTTTACCTAGACCAACAACTTTGATATTGTCGAGTTGCCCATGAATAGTTGTCGTCCATTGATAGGAGTGTAAGATGAAAACATCTCATTTTCAGCACAAACGTGACGAGTAACGCCACTATCAACGAACCATTCTCTCGGATTGTCCATCATATTTGCTTTAAATACAATAGCTGAGAGTATTAGTTCAGATACACCGTTAGACAATCTGTCTTCCTTAGTCAAGTGTACTTGGTCCTTTTTGTTTTATTTTTTCTGTCGGCAGTCCTTTGCAATGTGACCGGGCTTACCACAGTTATAGCAATCTCTAAATTTCTTGGCCTTGTTATTTTGCTTGCCAACTCAAGTGCTTCATTTCCTTGCTGGTATTTGGCTTTACCAAATTGACTTTAGTCTTCATTTGCAGCTTTCTAGATTTCTTTTCAGAATTACGATTATCTTCTTCAATTCTTAATCGTACAATCAAATCTTCATGTCTTATTTCCTTGTGTTTATGTTTCAGGTAGTTCTTGAAATCTTTCACATTGGTGGTAATTTTTTGATAATCGCAGCAACCTGAAATGACTCACTGAGCTTCATACCTTCTGCATGTATATCGTACAAGATGATTTGTAGCTTTTAGACTTGATTCATTATAGTTTTAGAATCTACCATTTTGAAGTCCAGGAATTTGCCTACAACGAATTTCTTCAATCCGGCATTTTTCGTTTTGTACTTCTTTTCTAACGATTCCCATAGTAATTTAGCTATCTTGACCGAACAATATACGCTATATAATGTGTTCTCAAGGCAATTGAGGATGTAGTTTCTACACAAGAAGTCACTATGAATCCATGCATCGAATGTTGCTCGTTTTTTAGAACATGTTTCATCCTCCTCAACAGTTGGAGCATCTTCACTCAAAAAATTTGCCAAATTCAGAGTCGTGAGATAAAACAACATTTTCTGTTGTCATCTCTTAAAATTCACACCCGTGAATTTTTTCGATTTCTTCCCGTGAACATTATTAGGGGGTACGACGTATGCAGTGTTACTTGTTATTACCGTCTTAAGATTGTTCGAAGTTGGCAAATAATAATATTACCACTAAATGAGTTGGACAGAATAACAGTGTGAAAAAGTAAATGTTAATGGTCGAGGCAAGAGTTCGACTATTTCTTCTTAAGACGATAATGCTCCGCACTGATGCTGACGGTATTCCAGCACTGATCTCTCAAGATACAACGACATCGACTTGTAATAGTAGCAGTACAAATTACAAGACTCAAAGAACCTACTCACATTTTTTATCTCTCTAAAAGTTGGAGGACTAAAATGCACGAAAATTATTTTTCGAAGCTGGATAGCAAAATATGAATAACGCAGGGAGTATAGAATAATTTTAGGAGAATAAATAAAATCAGAATTAATTTTGGAGTGAATGAAAACCGAGTATGGGGGCCAATTTATAGAAGTTGAAAGATTGTATCCAAAAGACAAAACAGCCGAAAAGTTGTGTCTCCAACAGACACAAACCGTTTAGATAGGAACTGTCAACCGCCACTATCACCGTCAACCGTCCTTCTAGAAGAATCCACGTGTCACGCACAGAAAAATCGAAAAAAATATTATAAAATTAAATATATAATATTTAAATAATAAAATAATATAAATCAAATATTATTTTACCAAAAAATATGTATATCAGGTTGGCCCAAGTCCAAGCCCAGCCTAAGCCCACGACCCGTGGCCCGTGCCAAATCGAGCCGGTGCGCACGTGTGGGCTTTGGCCTAACCTACTAGTATGTATGTTCTCTCCCCTTCAAAGACTATTGGTACCCCTTGTGGCCTAAACTCAAGTCCCAAACTTGAGTAATATAAAGTGGTTTATATTCTTCTAACTTTCTTATGTGAGATTTACACTTTTTCAATTTCTAATCAATTATTATTCCAATTTATTTCAATTTCAAGTTGTCATTTTTTTGCCCTAATTTCTCATTTACTTTAAATTGATTTTGAGAAAATAAATATATTACATTAATCTACTCATGGAGTAGAACATATTCGACCAAAGAAATATTATGTCCAACTAACGGGATCCACTAAAATAATTGGTCAAAAATTGGTCAAACCAACTAATAAAACCTAATTTTCCAACAATTTGAAAATTGTCAATCCATCGTCCATGACGATTGTTTATTTACATTTTGCCTTTGATCTGATTGATTGTGTTTTGGATAGTTATATAGGCAGTGTGATTTTCATTGGGTACATTTTAATTGTATTCAAGGTTTATTATATTACTTATATTTCAAATTTTTTTTTTTAATTGAGAACTATGTGAGAGATGCTTGAAGTACAGGGAAAAGTTTTACAGAGCACTTACATGCAAGACACAAGTGGAGCCCGCATGAATTTTTCACTTTTCTTAAACATAGGTGGGGCCCGCGCTACAGTGAGAGCCCTGTAAAACACCTGCGAAATATATCCCTATACTTGGAGCAAAATTCTTATATTTAACATGCCAGTAAATCTTAAATCTCTTCCTTGATGGTTTGTTCTATCTAAACCTCCGTTTGACCTCATTATTCTCCGATAAATTATAATTCTTTTTTTTTCTTCTTGACAATCATATATTTTTCAATAAAATAATATTATACATAAACTCAAATATTTTACTTTCTTTTTTAACCACATATCCTTCAACAAATTTACTATTCTTCTCATTATAATGTAGAATAATAGGAGTCAAACGGGCGTTAAATATTCTATTTTTGAATACTTTGAAATGAGAAATAAATATTTTGTTGCAATTTTATATTTATTACTTTTTTAAAATTTATTAATGGAAAATAAATGGTGTTTATGTTCTTCAACGGACTTTTTGGATATAAATTATTATCAAAGACTGTGCACTAATTAATGTAAGGTTTTGAACTCCTTATTGCCATTCGAACACCGAAAGATTAAGGTTGACGACAAACACTCATTTGCATGCCAATGATAGGTACCCCCACCCCAGGCAGAGTTAGTGAGCCGTGAATAGGCCTTGCTCTCAGAGAAAAACAGAACAAAGAGGAACGATTTTTTACATTCTTAAGCTACAAAGAGGATAGGCTATTGTTGGACATGAATATTATAAAGAGCAAAGATTAGGGACCTAAATTTCAATGAAAAGGTGATGCAACCAATAAACATTATGGTGTAAATCTTGTTTTTTAATTGGATATGTTTGAATTATATTCCACGTTTGAGATTACTTTTTAGAATAAATTTTGTAAAAAACAATTTGTAAGAGGACGTGTTATTAAAAAATAAGAAGTAAGGAAACTTTGTCTGTAAAATTATTTTATTAAAAAATTAAAAGCTTAAAAAGGAATTTAAAGAAAAAGTGAATTTTTAAAAATGAGGTTAAAACATAAGCTAAGTTTAATTATCAGATTAAAGCTTCAAAGTTGAGGGGCTCTGCTAGGTGAAGAAGAAGATAAAAACGCTTTTATCCTCAAAGCTGCGAAGCACTACTCTCTAAAAGAATTGGACACACGCTTTTAGCATCTCTTCTTCATGCACTCAAATGGGAATCAAGATTCTCACGCATTCCCTAAAATCAAGGAATTCTTTCGATGGAGTATAGCCAAGTCGTAAGACATCGATTTCTGGAACCGATTTGAATCATTTTACTCCTGATTGGGAATACCCGATCGAAGCGGTTGAGAATGAGTATCATATAGGTGTCAATTGGAATATAGGTGTCAATTGGAAATTTGTGTATATAGCAGTTTATTCCCTTTTACAAGTATTTTGGGTAAATTATAAACCCCGTTCGATTCTCGTTATTTCAAAACTCATTATCTTCTTAAACTCATTTTTAATTACATATTTTCACGATAAAATATTTCGCACATAAACCCAATTTTTTTCTACTCTTTTGCTACGTATTCTCTAAAAATTTACTATTACAAACTCACTTTGATGAAATAATGAGCATTAAACAGAGGCTTATATGAAATTAAAAATTTATACTGAAATTTATCCATTGACGAGTTTCTTAAAAGTTTAATTTCCTTGGCGTAAAATATTAATAAAGTAATTATCAATGTTGGACGAAAGGAATAAAGGGTCTCATTCCATCAAAGAATTTACTTTTATCTTCACTTTTATTAAGAGAGGCATGGGTACCAAAATGACAAGTATTTAGACCCCGTTACACGTAGCTTTTGAAAAGTTAAAAGGAATTTTTGAGATTCAAGAACTGTTCGTTTGATTAATTTTATGAAAGTATTTCTTTTAGTTAAAAATTTTTTAGAGGAACTGATCTAATATAATTTCCTTTAAAAAGACTTTTGGAATAGAAAATTCTTTTAAAAATTAGTTTGTAAACAAAAATTAAGGTAACTTTCTCATAGAACTCTTCTACAGAAAACAAAAGTAAAAATCATGTCAAATGAGTCTTTAATAAATGAAGTATAAAGCTCTTACTTATTTTCTCTAATGTAAAATTACGAGTTATACCTTCCAATGTGCATAATTATGCTTATTTTCTAATAATTATAAACTTCAACATACACAGAAGAAAAGTAATTATTTTCCTTTCAAGAGTAACTTGGTTTACCCTCGTGAGTTGGAGAAAGTGGATGAAGGATTTATACACACACAAACTCACGAGACAAATTTGAGCTAACTCGATCGAGTTGATGTATTATCATTTTGAGTTATCCTAATATTTTTTCTATTAGTCTCAGACTTCTTATTTCACCGAATTTTGATTATTACTCTTAACTAAATTTATGGAAAAATTGCACAGTTGGTTCTCAATCTAATATTTTAGTAGCGAGTTGGTCATCAATATTTATTGCAGAACTAATTTTTAATTAATACAAAATCTGCCCCTTCTTTGTTGAATTAACATAAATTTCAACTATTTTTGTGAATGAGGACTTATTGTGCCTCAATAATGAAAGATTGAGAACTACTTGCTTCTTTTTAATAATCCGTTGCATCTTGATCAGTATGTTATCATTTCGAGGTATCTTGACATGGCCAAATTTTAGGAAAAATTGCTTAGTTGGTCCTCAATATATGTTTTTAAATAGTAAGTCAATTCCCAATATTTCATCATTTTTACTACAAATTGTCCAAATCTTTGTCAAATTATCCTATGGGGCCACTGAAAAGATGTATTGCTTAAAAATCTTCAATAATAGCTCGAGTTAGAACGGAAAACTTCAATGTCATAATGTTAGACACGAGAGAAGCATGAACAATTTAACAAAAAATTAAACGATTTTCGTTGTAGAGGACTTGTGCGCCAATAATGAAAGGTTGAGAACCACATGCCTCTTTTCAAAATCTAAGTTTATGGCCTTAAATTTGAAGGGTAACAGAAATTTTGGCCGTCCTAAAAGATGATAAAATTAGATTTTGATTTCTTTCATTAAAACGATTAAGAAAATACCTCAACATCAGAAGCTGGCAAGAACATTAACAAAAGGCATATAGCTAAAAATGTTGCTGCAAATGTAAAAAAATAAAAAAAATCATCTTACTACAACAAACTGAAGGCGAAAATCACAAGGTCTCTCTTTGATATTGCCAATTCCATAAAAGTCATCCAACCAAAAATCTAACCAGCAATAATAAATCCTTTACTGCTTCATGCCTACAAAACCAAAGTTGTTGTCAATTACATGAAAGGCAGAAGACCAAAATGCATCGCAGTGCAAAGAGAGAGAGAGAGAGAGAGAGTTTAAGCAACCATTGGCATATAACAAGGCAGATACATCACTTTCCGAATAATTAATTAAGATGGAGCAATCAATAAGCAATATTTCAAGTACCAGCGCGTGTTAGATATTACCAAGCGAATTGGCAGTAATTGCAGATTTCTTTTGTGAGTATAGCATTAGTAAAAATCATTATCACTTGGTGCTGTAAAATGTCATATAATTTCCACTCAGGCCAGTTTTCAGGCCAAAAATGTTTATCTATGCACTTACCTTGCCAGCGATGTTGTTTGAAAGCCAATCCAACCCTTCATAAAGGCCCTCACCCGAGGTTGCACACGTGCTCTGGATGTACCTGGGACAATTGACCATTGAAAATGAGAGAAATTTCAATGCCCCCTCTTACCACTTAAATCATAAATTCTTTCTAAATGTTTAGCAACAAATCTAGATGGAGATTTGGCTCTGATAAGTCCATTCGAAAAAGTTCTCATTGTTAGTGTTGATCTATGGTTGATCTTATATTTTGATTATTACAAACAAAGTAGTTTTATCTCAAACATTTATATTCGAGTCTTCATTGTTACATGTTGATCAAATTGGAGACAAAACAATTACTATCAAAAGACTTGCAGTTGACGATCAAGAAAATTCAAGATGAATTTGAACATTTACAATCGAAGACAAATTGAGCACTCGCCTCAATTGACTCGAATACAAATTTGATCAACATGTAACAATAAAGACTCGAATACAATACAAATGTTAGAGATAAAACTACTTTATTTGTTATAATCAAAATATAAGATCAACCATAGGTTAACGATTTCTCCCTTTTTGATTATGACAAATAAAAGATGATTTCCAATAAGAAAAATACTCTTATCTTTTATAGATGAAGCATTCATATGATATTGTTCCCCTTTTTTATATATGCCAAGCATTCATATCATCGTATATATATTTTCCCTCTTTTGGCATAAACAAAAAAATACGAAGTAGGGAATTCATATATTGAAAAGAACCATAGGCATAAATGATAGCATGAGATAACCAAATGAAAATGCACAATATACAAAAACATTCAAAGCAAAAAATACATAGTATCCAAAGCATAAGAAATTATTCATCGAAAGGCAAACAAATATCCATCGAAATCTATGACTAGGGCTCCGGAGGAGTTAAGTGGGCATAGAAGGCATTCTGCTAAGCCTGCATTACCGCTTGTTTTGCTTGAATGACATCCTGTTGAACTTGTATGGCGGTCTGCTGAACTTGCAACTCCCGAAGCATTCCGTCAAGGCCATCAACTGATGACATAAGAAAATTGAAGTAGCCATTAAGAAGATTGTAATCCTCGATAAACGTGAAGCTACTGCCTGAAGATCGAGGGATACTGGAGCCCGACATGTTGTGAGAAGGAATGGGAGCTTTCGGTACGTTATCTACCTCAAAGAGTAGAGTTGAAGGACCTGAGGTGAGGTCGAACTCCTTAGTATGTGCCACCCATTGACTATTTTCTTTAGTAATTTTCATACGTTTAAATATTTGAATGTTTATAGTATCGGTAGGTCGAAGTTGAACAAATGTCTCATCATCCAAAGAAACGTTAAAGTACTTAAAAAATTTCGTGAGAAGCATGCCATATGGTAAACCTTTAACATGAGGAATGGACAAACTTCATGAGGCCAATGCAAATGGTGGGAAAATCAAGTTTCGTACCGACAAGAAAAGAGTTGAGAAGAAAGAGATCAAAAGAACTTACTTCATTCCGATAATCCTTTCGTGGTAGGATAAGATTTGCAATGATAATTTGTAAAACTTTGCCTGGAAGAGTCATTTGATTCGCACTAACTTTTGTAATATTTTCAAAAATTTTCTCGATGACTCGAACACAAGTTATAGTAGGGTCATAGCCGTCTAAAGTAGGAAGTGCTTTGTGAAGAAAAATCCGTGTTTCATAGAAAAATCCGTGTTTCATACACCTCAAGTTCTAAAATGTCACGAATGAGAGCTTTATTGATAACAATGTGTTTATTTTTAATTAAACGTGAAATGTCACCAGAACGGGAGTAATATCCATGTTTTTATAAAATTTCTTCATGAGTCGTGGGTATGCATGTTGTTCTTCATGAGTCATTATAAGTCTACATTGTTTCAAACAATCAAACAAGAGGAATCGCAGATTTCGGTCCATCCAGACGTCCGGATGGTGAACTAGACGTCCGGTTCATCCGCACGATCGATTTTTCGACCATTTTGACTTCTATCGAGCAACGACTAAATCAGAACAGTACCTGATGTCTAGATGATCGTCAAAATTTTTGACGTTTTTCAATTGCTATAAATATCAACACACTTATTATTCATTACAACATTAAAGAGCATTTAAGTGAGATATTTTTTTAGCAAAATTATATTGATTTTCATCTAATTTATTATTATCAAATCATTTTAGTTTTGAAAAACTTTTAATCAAATTAACTTTTGAAAATCATTCAACACATCAAAGTTTTTCATACCTAACATTTGAGTTTCATTCATTTCTATCTATTAAAATATTAGCATTTTCTCTCTTGATATTTAATTGTAATCATTTCATTTATTAAGTAATTTCATTTGTAAAACCAACTTTCTTTAAAACTTATGGGTCGTGTTGAAGTCCCGTAAAGCTGAACATTGTATAAGGATCGTTGTTCCTTATTTGTAAGTCACCGAAAGCATTGTAAAGAGTTGAATTGCATTACAAATCAATCAACATAGTGAAATTGACCTTACTAGTGTCGGAGAGCTTTGTAATGGAGGACACGTTGGATCGAACCTCCATAATTATATTATTTGCATCATCATTCTCTCTTCACTTATTACTTTCATATTCGTGCTTATTATTTAAATTAATCTATTTAGTTATTACGTACTTGATTTTAGATTAATTTTTCGAAAAAAATTTAAAAACCAATTCAACCCCTCTTGGTTAGCTATTTTTGAGCTATCAATTAGAGGGTTGTTATAGATAGTGTACATCTTTGGAGAGCCCAATATAGAGAAGTGAAACAGCTTCTGTTTCAAAATGCATTCCAAACACATGGGTTCACCAAACATATCATGCAATGTGGACACCCCCACCCGGGGAAGTCCAACTTCAAAAGTCCATGCATGAAACGGACTATTAATACAAGAATTTCCACAATAGACTACCTATGCCTTCTCTTGAGAGTTATGATTTTATGGATGTGATGCAAACGAAATAACCCCCAAGAAAAAAATAAAAAATGCATCATATACAAAGTTGGATTGATTGAAATTACTGAGTTCATTTTCTCGGGAAGTAATTATTTCAGCCTCTCCTAATCAATTACTCAAACTACTGTACAAAAATACTGGTAAGGTCCAGTATAATTAGACAAGGGCAAAGTATAAGAAAATCTTACCAATGACGTTGACGAAGGGAGTGGAGGCCAAGTTTGTCAGTAATTTCTGCAGCATTCATTGCATTCGGCAGATCTTGCTTATTAGCAAATACAAGCAAGACAGCATCCCTCAGTTCATCCTGGAGTCATAAGAGACAATATTTAACGCCATGTTCATGAGGGAATAAAGAGTAAAAATTAACAAGTAAAAAATGAAAATATGCCTCATTCAACATTCTGTGCAGTTCATCTCTTGCTTCGACAACTCGATCCCTGTCGTTGCTATCAACCACAAAAATAAGACCCTGTGTATTTTGAAAGTAGTGCCTCCACAAGGGACGGATCTGAATGAAAGAAAAAGGGCAATCAGCTAGAGCCTAGTGGGTGTAAGTATATAGTGAGGGCAGGGAACAAGAATAGATGGGAGACATCTACAGATGCACACCATTCATGGCATTGACTTAGATAACATGAGAGAAAAATTATCAAATGCCTGAAAGGCAGCAACATTAACAGATGTAGCACACACATAACATACAGGTAGATTCAACATCACTGGAGTGAATCCACAATTCGCTCATTAGATTTTTAAAATCAATTAAAATCTTCATCATTAGAGTCTACCAGTTTTTCCACCATATATGTCAGGGATAGCACGCGGTTAGACTTGTCAAGCTTGAGCATTGTCTATCATGACTAAATACAATAAATACATTTAAGAGCTTCTTGAAGGAAAAGGAAATGTTTGAAATAGAAAGGAAGAGATTAAAGTACTCCGTGTCTCCAGCATAAGTAATTTAAATCACCAGTGCATCTAAAGAAGTGAGGTAATGGGACAAAAGAATACATCAAAATACATAACTGTGTACTTTAAAATAACTTTAAATATGCAGCTAAGAAAGTAAAAAGGATTAGAGCAGACCTTATCTTGGCCACCAACATCCCACACAGTGAAGCTAATATTCTTGTACTCCACTGTCTCAACATTAAATCCTGGAAGGAATAAATTCAAAATGAATAATGGGCATCAGAAGGTAAAAAATTATGTCACTGAGACTAAACGGTCCTACAAGATAATGTAAAAACCAAATAGAGAAGTAGCTCTACCCGCTACCCAAGACAGCATAATTAAACAAACATAATACAAGCTTCTTCACCACAAGGAGCCCACTGGAGTTTGCCCATAGGTATTTAAGATTTTTTAGCCACATCAGATTGGAATATCTTGGTGCTTGAAAGTCTTAATGGTTGCATTCTAAATTTTCATTCCTCATTCTATTATTCAATTCTATTTGATATTAGTAACCAGATGGAATGGTGAGTTTTCTTCTATCTTGGGTAACTCAGTTTCCTTGAAAAAATAAGATAAAAGAAAACAAAAGAAACATGAATGATGAGATGATTCCATCTTCTGAGCACAAGTGAAACCAACAAACCAAGAGTGAGGAATAGAGGAAGTATTGGCAGCTTCACTAGTAGTGACAGATAGTATAGACCAGTAGTGATAGTATAGACCTTAGCATTAATAGCAAGCAGTGAGTAGCGTATCAATGCAGTAACATTGGACCTGCCAAATGGACTCACCAATGGTTGGAATTGTAGTGACAATTTCTCCAAGCTTGAGCTTGTATAATATGGTAGTTTTACCAGCAGCATCAAGACCTACCATCAGAATCCGCATCTCTTTCTTTGCAAAGAGCCTGCTGAAAAGCTTCCCGAATGCCAGCCCCATCACTGCTTCACCTCGGACTCAGATGACTGCTCACTGATTGTAAATTTGACGTCAAACATCAATCCACTCAAGCAAAAGCATTCAATGAATATATGCGAACATTCCACTAGCATTTTTAGAGAATTTGGAAACATTTCATAGATAACAAAAAATAATCATGTACAAGGCTCCCCTGTTATACGAGGAAACCATTACACGTAAGGAACCTACGGTCTGGTGTCGAAGCTTATTGAGAATCACTGATAAAACGAAATTAAAAATTTATAAAACCCCAATTAAACATGATAGAAAACAACATTTAAAGTAAACATTTAAAGTAAGAGCAAAATCCTCGAAATTAGATTATTATAAAGCAAGTGGATCTGCAGGTACCAAATCAGACCAATGAAAATGAATCCAACCATTCTCGGGTAATCAGATCCGTGATCAACAACACTCATAGTACTTAAATTAGCACTCAATGTGATTCTAGTATAAAATTCAAATTCGTCAAGTGAAATCAACAGATCCAACTTAAAATGCACAGAGGCACCCGGATCGAACAAAAATTCAGCTAATCTCACCCCCAAAATGCGCAAATCTTGCATGTGGAGGCACTTGTACACATGCATTTGCATATATCGACATATACATGTATGTACCTATATATATATATAACCAGCTTCGGAAATCAACGAAGATCTAGGGTGTAATGACCGATTGCAAGTGAAAAATGACGATTTAGATGGGAAGAACTAGAAGAGAGAAGACTTTTTACCTTCTCGAAAGCTTCGCAGAAGAGTAGAAATGGAGAGAGTTGGATTCTAGGAATGTTTAACGCTATTGAGAGTTAATTAAATCAGTCATGACATTTAAGTCGATTAATACTAGCTCGTTCAAAAACAAGTAATTGATTGCTCACTTAGTTTTGTTTACCTATCCATCACTCGTACAGTAATATTAATTTCATCCATCTACTTGGACAAAAAGTTACACTACTGTTAAAAATTGACACATCAACTACGTCTTGAAATTCTCATCGTCCGGATGAGAAAAATGAAGGATCAAAGCAGAGAGAGATTAAAATTCGTCTTTGAATCAGAGAAGACTTGAGATAAAGAGGAGAAATTGGTGTCTCCTTATATTTAATTTGAATTGTTATGGATAAATTAGGTTTTTGATGTGAAGATATGGGACAATAGCATTCTCACTGGCAAGCACTGGAGATCTCAAATAAAGTATAATTGAAATTGCAAAAGCAGAAATGAATGCTCCTCTATGAGAACCGAGGGCAGCAAATTTAGACTCGGAAACATTATCGGCAGGTTTGTTGATTTTGGCATTATCATACGAAAAAAAAAAAATTATCCCAAATAATTAAAAGGTCTTCAAGAGAAAATTCATTGTTGACTGCCGGGGGGAGCCCAGTATGTGAATTCCCAAACGGAGATGGAGAGAAAAATTATGCCATGGCAACAACCCCACTTGCCCACTCATCAAAGCATCGAACACAGGATACACATCACATTCCATAAATTTCTTTGGGATTCAATTGATGAAAACTCTGGGGATACATACTCTTACACCCCATTTTATATTAGTTAAAAGTCAAGATTTCTTATTCATAGTCAAAGGTTCGACTGCAAAGTTAATGTCAGATGGGACTTAAATAGAATAAATCATTTTATTGAGGTTTATTTTACAATTGACAATACTTGAAGATTTAAGATGGATTAAATTTAAAGTTAGGGATGTATTTATCTATTATTGGAAGTTAAAGGACTAGATGTTTTTATAGAATAGAACATGAGGGACTTAATTGTAAATTGTGACTTAGTGCTCCACTAACTAGCACTAAGTAAAAAATGCTACATGTAATGATATATCCATAATAACGATATCTGTATCTCGTTATTACTTACGATCACGGATAATTTAAAATTCAGTCATATATAATTTGTATTTAACAATTACAAATCATTGTGATTAATAAATTACCAAAATTTGAATCTACGAATTATATTATTTAAGTTTCTTGAATATTAATAAATATGTCATAAATGAAATACATCAATTATATATTAAAATGTTTATATCCAAAGTTGATTGGACCTAAGTCGTTACACTTGCAAACTCTCACTTGCACTAGATTCAATAAGTTATATATCTAATATCATAAGAATCTACAAGACAATCATGTTTATGCCATGATAACTCTTTGTCTATGAATCTGCAATTTAATAACTTGTGGGAACTCGTTCTTTCTTTACGTAATTTCATTGTATTATCTTTTCAATGAGATGATATTGTCTTAACATGTTATGATCATTGATGAGACTTTAGTTCATTTGTTTGTGCGATGGCTCCAGCTGGGTATTCATTCGCAATTTTTGTATAGTATTTTTTTGTGAGTTTTGTAAGTCTGAAAACGAGCAGCAGCTGGGGCTTCTTTCGGCTTCCTTTCATTTTTTTTTTTACTTTTCTTTCTTCTTTCTCTTATTTTTCCTTTGATTTTCTTGGTATTTTGGGAAAACCACTGAGAACACAAAGGAGAATCAATCAAAGAGTTGGAGAAAGTTTGAGGAAATCAAGAGCTAGCCATTATCTTCACAATTTTGTATATTCTTCCTTATTTTGCCAAACTTATAATGCATTGTTATAAATATTCTCCTTTTTATCATATATTTAACATGTGCTAAATGTCATTGTTGGGATTTATGGTTGCAACTTAATATAATTTGGATTAATTTCAATATTAGCTTTTTAATGTTTAAATACTTATTTTCATGTGTATCTACTATTGTATTTCATGCATTTTCATTTATGTGGCCAATGAATAATTATGTTTAGTGATTTGTACATCGTTCGAGAGAACATTGTACATTTTAGATCAAATAGAAACCCTAGATTTGTGTATCGGATAGAGATATGCTTTTAACCCTAGGTGATCTATTGAGCAATTTTCACAAAGATTTAATTCGATTTTTTGGTTTTAATCGACATAGAGATATAGTATGTTAAACCAATCAATTATGGTCAATTTCATTCAAAAGAGGAAATTAACTAAAATTAGAAAATCGGGTCTAATATCGTAAATGAGTAATTTGTTAATGACATGTGGATAAATTAATTAGACGACGGTTAATCGAAACTATGAATCTCAATCACGTTTTCCTTCAAAATTCCCAAGTTAATCTTATGCTCTCTTATTTCGTAGTTTTTTAGTTCATTTTAATTATCTTCAAAATCCAAGTCTTACTGCGTGTTTATTTTTATTGTTAAAATAAAATTGATTAAAACTATGTAATGTAAAGTAAACATTCATCGAGGGATCAATAATTCGACTCAAAAAAGTCCACTTTATTACTTGAATGCGAACAAACTCTGTGAGAAAGATTGTAGAACAAAATCAATAATTAGTTCGTGGTTCGTTATACAACTCTTTGAGTGTTAGTTTAGCATGCTTCTAAAATTTATCTCATTGAGTATACTCAACAAATTATAAATTTTAGTAAGTCAAACTCATCATTTAGAAATATCAAATATTTCATAGGTCAAACATATCCTAATAGACCAACAATTAGTGTACTCAACAAGTTGAATCGATTGAGAACTCTAATTTTTCACTAAAATGATGGAAGGCGAATATAATTATGAGTTAATATTTTAACGAGAGTTTTGCATGCAAATGTCTCATCGTAATAATTATATATGTTTTATTATACATCTAACATGCAAATAAACATACATATAATAGTGTGAACAATTATGAACTTATACTATCTAGCCTTCTCGAGCTATAAGGAAATCTAGTTGGTCAGACCCTAGGGAGTATTGCATTCACTCATACAATGCTCCATCTCTATTGCCTCCTCATCTTTTTGTTTCTTCAATTAGTCTAGTTTCAACTTGTATCATATACTACTTGTCACACATACTTAAATAATTGAACACGCAGATCTATAAAATTACAATAGACTCTCGTCTCCAAAATAAATAAGAGCTCTCAAGCCTATATAACAATAAAAGCAAAACTAACCATTCAACACATCCACATGGTCGAGTCCATAATCATCAACTAATAAAATATTCATATAAGGCTTTTCTATATATATATTTTCAAATTTCTAGCAATTAAGGTCGTTTAAACTAATTTAGACAAATAGATCGGAAGAAATAAATAAATAATTAATCAATTAATTTAATTAACATGTTTATTTAATCAAATTTTAATTAAATACAAAATTAGAGTTCTGCTTGAGTTCTCTATCGCGTAAGTACACCATGTCAGGGAGTTTTTGAAGGCTTAGAAGCACCAAACACAATTTAACATTCTACAGTTTAAACATCAATGGCGGATGTTAGTTTCCGTTCTTCACTTTTCTACATTTGATCTATATGTTGTTATTTACTTACACATGATAGATCAAAATTAAAGTCTAACAGTTGGTATCAGAGCAATTATATGCCCCTGGCTTGATGATTTTGGAAATTTGAGTAGAACTTTAGCTCACATGCAAGTTTTATGTCACTAGATTCATATTTTTGAAGCATGATTTTACATTGGTCAAACATGGTTTTTATTTAGTAGTCTTAATTTATTGTAATAAAAGCATGTATATTTAATTTATACAGTTTCACAACCTGTTAATTTCTCTAATATTCATTGCGATATTCTCAAATTAAAGGGTGATAACTATAAAGTATGGAAGGAGAGAATTCTTCTTCATTTGGGGGTGGATGGACAATGATTATGCCATTAGGAAAGACGAACCAGAAATCACTCTGACCGGCACTCTGGATGAAATTGCTCTTTATGAACGATGGGAGCGATCAAATCGCCTCAATATGATGTTCATAAAGACCAAGATTTCTGCTGGTATTCGTGGTTCCGTTGAAGCGCATAAAAATATCAAGGCATTGCTGAAGGCTATTGATGAGCAGTTTGAGACTTCTGATAAAGCACTTGCCAGCACCCTGATGATGAAATTTTCATCAATGAGGATCATTACTGTGAGAGGTGTGCGTGAGCACACCATGCAAATGAGGGACATTGCGGCTCAATTGAAGACTCTTGAGGTTGATATGTCTGAGTATTTCCTTGTGTACTATATTTTGAACACTCTTCCACATCAATACGAACCCTTCAATATATCTTATAACATGAATAAGAATAAGTGGTCAATTAATGAAATTTTAGTCATGTGTGTTCAAGAAGAAGGGAGACTGACAATGGAAATGGGTAAAAGTGCATTTATGGAAACACAAGGAAAAGATGTAAATCAAGCCAAAAAGAAAGGAAGGGTAAAATACCGTCCCAATGTGGAATAACAAAAGAATCTTATTTTGTAAAAAGAAGGACACATGGAGAAGGATTGCACCAAATTCCAGAAATAGCTTGAGAAGAAAGGTAAATTTATTTGATTTGTCTGTTATGAATCTAATATGGTTGATGTTATTTATAACACATGGTGGATTGACTCTAGTTCTACAATCCATATTTCAAATACCTTGCAGGGTATGCGAAACCTAAGGAAACCAGTAGAAAGTGAGCACTGCATTTATTCAGAAAACAAGATGCGCTCACATGTGGAGGCTGTTAGAACACACAGTTTAGTCTTAAGCAGTGGTTTTATTTTGAATTTAGAAAATACATTTTATATTCCTAGTTTTTCTAAAAACTTGATTTCAGTTTCAAGACTTGTACCTCTGAATTATTTCTTTAATTTTTCAAAAACATCTTTCAGTTTATTTTATAAATTTGATCTTGTTGGGAATGGTACATTATCTGATGGTCTTTTTTCTATTAATTTGTAAAATAATACTACTTATAATGCTTGCATGTTAACACTGGTATAAAATGATGTGTTATGAATGAAGATTCCTCTATATTGTGGCATTGAAGATTGTGACATATCTCCATAAAAAGGATTAAGAGATTAGTAAATGAAGGAGTACTTAGTACTTTAGATTTTACTAATTTCAACACTTGTGTGGACTGCATTAAGGGAAAGCAGACTAACAAGTCTAAGAAAGGTGCTAAAAGGAGTACATACATATTAGAAATCATACATTCAGATATTTGTAGTCCAGACATGGATTTGTATGGTCTGAAATACTTTATCTCTTTCATTGATCATTATGTATGATATATGTATATCTATTTGCTTCATAACAAGAGCGAAGCACTAGATGCTTTTAAAGTTTTTAAGGCCGAAGTAGAGAAACAATATGGAAAGCAAATTAAGATCGTGAGAATAGATAGAGGTGGAAAACATTATGGTCGATACACCGAGGATGGACAAGCACCTGGTCCATTTGTGAAATTTCTTCAAGAGCATGGGATAGTTGCTCAATACACCATGCCCGGTTCCCTAGACTAAAATGGTGTAGCAGAAAGAAGAAACCAAACTTCAATGGACATGGTGAGGAATATGCGAAGTAACTCCAAACTTCCTAAATCCTTGTGGATTGAAGCTCTTAAAATGACAGTGTATATATTATGTCCCAAAGACACCATTTGAATTATTGAAAGGTTGTAAACTGAGTTTGCGACATATACGTGTTTGGGGATGTCCGTCTGAAGTAAGAGTTTACAATCCACAAGAAAATAAGCTAAACCCAAGGACCATTAGTGAGTATTTCATTGGATATGCCGAAAGGTCTAAAGAGTACAGATTCTATTGTCCATCTTATAGTACTAGGATTGTGGAGTCTAGAAATGCAACGTTTATTAGACTAATGCGAGATTTTTTTCAACCGCAA
>CAIGRB010173458.1:79155-99429 GCA_903798255.1 Fraxinus quadrangulata | reverse complement strand
GCATCTTCTATCTCCTCCTAGGTACAAATCTATAAATCATAAGTGGTTGGACATTTAATGCAACTTGACATTTTGGTGTCTACTGTTTGAATGTCACATCAATTAATCACAGAAAGATTTTTATTTTGGAAAGAACTGTGTAAAAGATCTCCTAATTAATAGGGACGAGGACAGCCCGACCCTCCCAGACTACTTCGTCATGTCTTACTTCTGCACGTGTAGCTTGACACCTTGGTGGAGTGACGACGTGTATATATGAGACACATCCTGTTGGCAAATGATTTGAGGCCTCTTCATGAGAGGCATAACAAGTAGTGTGACACGCTTTCATAACTCTTCAAATTCGATCACTAATCTACTACTCGCTTCTATGGTACTCATTTTTTGATGAACTTTTGTACTCATTATTTCTCTCCAAGCTAAGTACCTACAAACAATTTAACCATTATCAATCTTCAGAATTGACAAATACTAGTTAAACTAAGCAGCATCGAGTACTTTAATCCCTACATATTCAGGGTTATCATCAATTGCTATATTTACCAAAGTTACTTCACATGAAGTAAGCTTTTCTCTAGGGTGAACGAGTTTCGGTTTGGGCGATTTGTGCCATATTTTTAACTCAAACCATTTCATGCAGTTTGGAATTTTTTCAAACCAAACCATAAATTGCGAGTTAGTTCAGTTTTAATCCGCGATTTACCTATCGACTTTATAATAATATATTTAAAATAAGTTAACATATAAATTTAAACGAGAACTAATAATTTAAATGTTAAATTACAATCATCTTTCCCACCCTGAATAAATTATTTTCAAAAGTGGTTGCTAAAAGATGTTAATAGAATGAATATATCTTTCTTCTTTTTTATTTACCTTTTCTTGTTTGCCTTTCATAATGTTATATAGCGATTGGTAAAGAGAAAGTTACATTTTACTGAAATAGTTTGGTTAAGAAAAATAAGGATTGAACATGATATGTTTAAATGTACAAATAATGATAGAATTCGGGTCTATTGAAAATTGAAAAAATTTATTCTCTAACGACTTTAAGAAAATAGAATGTAGTAGTACTAGTTAGAGAACTTTAACATTTTTACACAATCAATGTGCTCTATCATTCGTTCTTTCTAAACCATAGACAAGTTCATTAATCACATAGGCACACAAACAGTCATTTTTTTAAATCCAAATCACAATTCACAAGTGTATAATTAGTTCAAAAATAAAAAATGAAAGAAAGAGCAATGAAAAAAATGACTTTAATAGGAATTTAAGACTTATCAAGAGAGAAATAGGTGATTCAGATAGAAATTAGCAGACTAACAAGAAAAAGACGACTAGCGATTTGCGATTGAGAATCTCATTTTGTTCAGCAGTGGTAAGCAAACGTCAAATGTTTGAGAAATGAGAGTTTAGATTAGGGCTTATGAAGTTGTGGGCGTGATTTGCTGTCATAGTTTTGTTGAATTATGATTTGAATTGTTGAAAATAAATATTTTTTTCATATGATTTGAGATTAATTTTAGTTTCGATTAGATATTAGGTCGGGACTTGTGTTATGGACTTATAAAACAATCGACTGATAATGATGAACTTAATTTAATTTATATTATTATTTCAATGAGTATGTTGTAATTTGTATTGTTAAATTAGTATTTTTTTTTTCCTAAAAAGTGAAATCTTCAAAATTTGTAAGTTAATAAAATTAATTTTTTAATTAAAAATTTAAAAAACGGTTCGGTTCGGTTTTATGTGGTTTTTGAAAATTGAAACTTAAACCAAACCATTTTGACACGGTTTGGTTCGATTTGAGGGAAAAAACTACGGATCCACATGAACCCGAACCAACAATTTCGCGGTATTTTTGTGTAGCCCTACTTTTCTCTAAGGAAATGGTATCTAACATCTATATTTTGAACTTTCTTGATAGACATGGTTTTTATTCGACATCAATGCATTTTGACTGTCACTAAATACGAACATGTTTTCATTCAGTACCACGGCCCAAGGGTGAGGGAGGGGGGCCTGCCCCAAGCCCATCTAGTTTTTCAAGGTAATAAAAAGTTATGAATTTTTTTCTATGTATCAATCAAGTATAATTTTTTTTGTTCCCCCAGCTCCGCCCCTGATTATCAATACCAAACTAAAGATTACATCTAATTGGCAAAATCCACGTCAAGAATAATTACAAATATTTGCTTATGAAAATTTGAATTGGACATTATCAGTTAAAATTTGAATACAAAATGTTATATTCAATTTAACACGACATACAACGTGGAAATGCTAATTTGATATGAGATAGTAACTCATCGTTACATCATAAATATGAAAAAATTTCACCAAGTCTGAACTGAGAGTTCAAACTGATTACAATAAGTTCAGAAAATCTTAAGTTTTGGGGTCTATTTGAAAAGTCAAATTTTCAAAGTGCTTCATCTATTATATTCCAGCTTCACAATCTTGTCACTATAAACCATAGTGCACTCTATAAATTGCACAAAAATAAATAAATGAGAAACCTGGTTCATCTGACTATTATGGTGTAATCAAGTTGTAGTCAATTCTATTTTCATAGTAGAGTAAGAAACGGCGAGAGAGAGAAAGAGAGAGAGTCAATTTGTATGATGCTAACAAAGGCCAGTTTGGTTTTGGTATTTTTTTTATTTTTTATGCTTTTTTTAATATAAATTTTGATAAATTTCAATGAAAAGCGTGGTTGAAAAGTTGATAAAAGTTGTGAAAATGTGTAGTTAAAATTAAGGTTAAATATGTTCCACAAATTTTAATAACTAGAGTACATTTTAGTTGCATAAAATATTCATAACCTTTCCGATTTGTATAACATGTGAACAACTTACGCTTTGTGGCTTTTGGCAAAATTTTATAGTTGTTGTGTTTGTCTGGGATACACTTGTTGCTTTCAAGGTACATATAATTCATGGTAAGAATTGTTGTTTCTTCTTATTGCATACTATTTTTCTTTCACGGTGTGATAAAATATTAAAATAGGAGTATTTTTTCTCACATTCAAATTATAGATATATAGATATGCACATGCTTTTATAGAGATTAAAAGTACTATTTTTAGCTCCTTTTCATTGGCAAGTTGAAATAAAATCAACTTGAATTAATGTTGCTTATTCGTATCTCTTATTATTTTATCCATCAATGTTCTAATAACTTTAATATTGTTCCTATTCCGTTTATGTCGAAGCTATGATAGAAGTCATAGTTTTATACACGAGTCAATTTTGTATATGTATTATGTATAACATGTGAACTAGTTACACTTCACTTGAACGCATTTCTCTACTGCTTTTGGCAAAATTTTATTGTTGGTGTATTTGTTTCGGATACAATTATTGTTGTCAATGTATAATTTCCAATAAGATGTCGAATTTCTAGATATATAGAGATGCACATATGCTTATATATATAGAGTTAGATTAAGAATACAACTTTTAACTCCGTTCCATAGGCAAAGTTGAAATAAAATCAACCCCAATCAATATTGATTACGTGTATCTCTTCTTATTTTATCTATCAATATTCTAATAGCATTAATTTTTATCTAATCACCATCGAAGTAGAAGATATGATAGAAGTTATACTTTTATACACGAATCAATTTCCTATACGTATAACATGTGCACAGCTTACTTTTCACTTCCACGCATTTCTCTACTAATTTTGACAATATTTTATAGTTTGTGCATTTGTCTATGATAGAATATTGTTGTCAACGTATATAATTTCCCAAAAGTACTGCTTTTCCCTCCTATTGTGTAATAATTTGTTTCATTGTTATGTAATAGTATAATAAAAAAATGAGTATTTTTTTTTTCTCACTTCCAAATTATAGATATATAAAGATGCACAAGTTTACATAGAATTGGTTTAAGAGTATGGCTTTTAACTCCGTTCCATTGAATGAATTAAAATAAAATCAACATCAATTAATTATGCTTATTTTTATCTCTTATTATTTCATCTACCAATGTTCAAACAAAATTAATTTTTATCTTATCACCATTTAAGTCGAAGATTCGATAGAAGTTATATTTTTATACACGAGTTAATTTCCTTTATGTATAACATGTAAACCATTGACATTTTACTTGCACGCATTTCTCCATGGCTATTGACAAAATTTTATACTTGGTCTTTTTGTCTAGGATACAATTATTGTTGTCGATGCATATAATTTCCAATATGAATTCCCTTTTGTGTCTATTGCGCAATATTTCGTTTAATGGTTATGTAATAATATAACAAAATAGGAGTGTTTTTTCTCATGTTCAATTTAGGATATAAAGAGATGGCACATGTTTCTAGAGTCAAAGATACGATAGACGTTATAATTTAATACACGAGTCTATTTCTTATAACATGTGAACCACTTGCACGCGTTTCTCTATGGCTTTTGGCAAAAATATTATAGTCGGTGTGTTTGTGTGAAATACAATTATTGCTGTCAATGTATATGATTTCTGGTAAGAGTTGCTGCTTCTGGCTATCGCGTACTATTTTGTTTCATGGTCACGTAAATTGCAAAAGCTCCTACTTTGTTACTTAAAATGCTTAAAAGATACAAACTCTGTACTGCTTGCATTGATAATACAGGACAACCTACAAAATTGAGAGGATTTTTTGTTACTACATATGCTATAAAAATATGGTCTTGAGGTGCCAATCATGGCTATCAAAATTTTCATCTGAAAACGAAAGGTGCATAAGTTAGGGAATCCTGAATTCAATAAAGTGATTATTGATCCGTTCTTTTGGTGGAGCAAAACTGAAGTTTGCAAACAATGGAGGCCGGGCGTGGTTATAGACTAGTGGTGCCGATTGACATAAAAAAGAAGCCATGGGAGCAGGAACTCCCGTTGCACAACCGATGGCACCCCGACATACCTCCGGTAGTAGAGGTCAAAACTGGAGAGATATTCAGGGTGGAGATGGTGGATTCCACTGGAGGTGCCATAACCAAAGAGTACACTGCTGAAGATGTCAAGCATGCAGATTCTTCTTCCGTGAGTTTCTCACATTTTTGCTCTCCAAGCTACTTTTATTTTCTTAATTTCTTTGCACCTTTTCAGTTTGTTGATTACTTGAAATACTCTCTTAAGCTAGATCGGGTTGAGCACCTTGATTACATAAATGTGTAATTAAGGCTCTATGTGGAATTCTCACATAAAATACTCTCCCACGATGCTTGATCAGAGCTGCTTGATCTTTGTACAATACAATTCCTTGCCGCGAAGTGTGTATAAACCAAAGATAATTTTCCCAATGGTCCCTTTTCACTATTTAAAATGGAAAAGAGCACGATTACAAAATTTTTTGTTTAAAAAGTCTTTTTTTCACCTCAATATACTCAGGGGTAGCATGTGGGGACGTGGAGGGGGGCATTGGTAGCAAGGGACTAGGTAAAAATATGGTGGGAATAATTAGAAACAAGAAAGGGGGAAGAACCGGAGAGGAGGAGGGAGAAAACCGGATAAGAAATCGGGGAAAGGGAAGAAGTAGGGGAGGAAAACGTTGGCGACAAGCCAATATTCAATTTTCATTCATTCATCAACTATCTAAATTATAACGTGAAAACCATATAAATAGTAAAACACTCTACTAATGATGGACTTGGGCCAACCCAATAATACAAGCTAAATAATAAAAAACGTAAATAATGAAAAATTCCATAATAGAAAAATGATGTCCGCATCAACTCTAACCCTACTAGTGATGGGCTTGGGCCAACCCAATAATAAAAAAACATAAATTCCATAATAAAAAAATGATGTCCGCATCATAATGTCATTACTCATTTGTCAATAGTCAAGAAAAACACCCGAGGACCATTGGGAAAGCTTGTTCTCACTAGAATTGTCTAAAATAAAACAAAAGCTTTCATGCAAAGACAGACCAATATATCCAAGGCCCCTCTATCTCCAAGATTAATAGTTCCGATAGATATAAAGAAGAAGCCATTAGCCATGGCAATAGGACATACCTCTTCATAATCGGTGGCACCTCACGATAACACTAGTGGCAGAGGTCAAACCCAGTGAGATATTCGGAATAGAAATGATCGATTAGACTGGAGATGTCGTTAAAGATGACAATACCGCAATTAATGGAAAAATGTTAGATCTATCAACATTAAGTAAAACTCATCTAGTTATATGCCAAGGTAATTTTCAAAGCTTCAAATAAACAATGAAGCAGATAGAACAATAAATAAATAAAAAAGACATCAAGAAGCAATGAAAAGGAAAGCTTTTCATGCCAATTATCATGATCAAGATTCAACTGCTTATTCCCCTTCATATAAGGTGTGTGAATGTACTATTTGACATTGCTTTACCTGTAGTAACTGATCGTTACATCCTAGTTTGCATAATTACTGGCCTCGGCAATTAAAAATAGTATGTGACCTATCTAAACACTGCCTCAGGTGCATTATCTTAGTGGGCCTATTAGAGTTGTTGATATAGATGGGAAACCAGCAAAGCCTGGTGATCTTCTTGCTGTTGAAATTTGCAATTTGGGTCCTCTACCTGGAGATGAATGGGGATTTACAGCAATATTTGACAGGGAGAATGGTGGTGGATTCCTCACTGATCATTTCCCTCGTGCAACCAAAGCCATATGGTATTTTGAAGGAATATATGCTTACTCTCCACATATACCTGGTAAATATTTTCCCTCTTTTGTGAACTTTGCATCTTCAGAATAGAAACAACAGATACCTCCAATCGAATTCCAGACCAACTTTTAGTATGAACTTTATCTAATTATTTAACACAATCGTCTAACATAAAGTTTTATCCCCATGTGTTTTGCAGGTATAAGATTTCCAGGTCTAACGCACCCTGGAATAATCGGAACTGCACCTTCAGTTGAACTACTTAATATATGGAATAAGAGGGAAAGAGAACTTGAAGAAACTGAACCTCAATATCTGAAACTGTGCGAGGTGCTGCATTCACGGCCACTAGCAAACCTGCCAATAACAAAGGGATGCCTCCTTGGCAAGGTATGGCAACTAGGAAAAAAGCATCGTTTCAATGGCAAACATATGATATAAAGGGATTGGAGTCTTACCATTCAGTAAGAACAAAATTTCATGGCACATCAAAAAAGTAACTTTGAAATCGTGTTTGGCAAATTAAGTAACTAAAAAGTTTGACTTACTTGACTAAAAAGTTTGACTTACTTACAATCACAGTAAAAAATGCTCTTTTAACGCTCTAGTAGCGAAGGAATAATTCTAATAGTTCATGATGCATGCAGATTGAGGAAGGAACTCCTGATTGGGAAAGAATTGCGCGGGAGGCTGCAAGGACAGTTCCTGGAAGAGAGAATGGAGGAAATTGTGACATCAAAAATCTCAGTAGAGGTTCCAAAGTATACCTTCCAGTCTTCATAGAAGGAGCAAACCTTAGTACTGGGGATATGCATTTTTCACAAGGAGATGGTGAAGTTTCGTTTTGTGGGGCAATCGAGATGAGTGGTTTTCTAGAACTCAAGTAACATTTTGAAAATATCTCTACGCAAGCCAAACTTCTTTTATCATTTCCTTTTTTCTCCTAGAATTAAAAATTATATAGTTCCTTTATTATTTTCAAATATATCTCGCATGTCATTCTTGTCCTATGACATGGAAAGTAACAGTAAAAGATTAAGATAATTCAATGCCAGAAATTAATGCATAGCACTTGAAAAGATATGTGTAACGAATGTTTTTTTATATAGAGTTCACAGATTCCTAGCATTCCTCTTTAAAGAGGAATTTGCTTAAAAAGGCAAAAAGTGCTGGCATATTATAAAATTGGCCTTGCTTTTTCTAAATTCTTAGAACTAACCTTCTTCCTCTATCTGTTGAGAACTTATCCACCATTATTTCAATACCTATCAGGTGTGAAATCATTAGGGATGGGATGAAAGAATACCTCACTCCAATGGGGCCGACGCCTCTACATGTCAACCCAATTTTCGAGACAGGCCCTGTTGAGCCAAGATTCTCAGAATGGTTAGTATTTGAGGGCATTAGCGTTGATGAGAGTGGGCGACAACACTTCCTTGATGCTAGCGTTGCTTACAAGCGTGCAGTGCTTAATGCTATTGACTACCTGTCCAGATTTGGATACACTAAAGAACAGGTATGAAATCTGTCCATAAAAATCATCCTACAACTTACAAAATATTGCAACAACCAAAGTGATATGATGGTGGCTATTAGGTCTATCTTCTACTCTCATGCTGCCCCTGTGAAGGAAGGATTTCAGGGATAACTGATTCTCCCAATGCAGTAGCCACTCTTGCAATTCCAATTTCTATCTTTGACAAGGTACTGGTAGTTAGGCAGATTCTTTTCTAATTCTTGTGACGTATGAGTTGCATGTTACATAAACTTGAGGATATAATAACCACAAAGAAATAAAATAAAAATAAAAATTCACGACAAGGTTTCTTCACAAAAGCACGACAGATCCGAAGTTGTTCAAATAAGCAAGCACTTAAACTACACTGATAACTCATATAATCCTTGGAAATATTGCATGGTCTATAAACAAGCATGGTTTTGCAAGTCTGCTCAATGTTATAGAAATGTAAGTGAAATAATTATCAATACAATCAATTTATATGTTCGACTCGAAAGCCACGTGGGCTACTAGTAGCAACTTAATTTGTTAATGTTGCATTGGTCCAAATTCACTTATATGATGACTTTCTTGTGTCTTGGCTCATTACCTTGTGTCTTGGCCCAATTGATGATATAACATAAACTATATATCCACTTCCATACCATTGCAAACATGTGTGTAAATGATTTGTATGTCAGAAGGAGAAAAACTGATAGCTTGCTTGGACTAAAAAAACCGGTGGCTTTCTTTGTATTTTGGCTTCCATCTCGTGTCTTTGTGGCTTACAAATCAGCACATTATCTTGTCCTTTGTGGGTGAGATTGAGGAGCAACCGATGTGAATACATTGGTTGTGGGTTGAAGCCATTTGGATTGGTTGTTTGGTAGAAAAATGTAACGTGAAACTTAGCTCGAAAAACACCGTTTTCACGATTCTTGGAGCAAGCTTCCACGACGTTATGAATGCAGTATCTATGAAAAAGAGAAGAATAGCTACCGAAAAAAACTAAAAGAACTATGGTATACAAGAATTCCAAGAGTGAGATGCAAAAACTATAAGTACGGTAGTTACAGACATCAAGATAGTTCTCTTAAAGTTGAATTCTAATAAAAGCTTCACAATTTTGTTAAAAGGAATTAATTTTGTATGCGCAGGATATTTGTCCAAAAACCATTAATGATTGATTATATTCATATTCGAGGAAAGTTTAGTACTACTATAGTAGCATCAAATAATTAGACGTAATTTAACTTGTATAGTGGACATGCAACCCAAAATTCAAACGTAAAGCCTAAACTCATGATTAAATATAGGACATTTAATTACTCTTTCTATCAAAATTTGGTGTATATAGTAATTTGTACGTTGTCTAATTAAGGATTTTCTCCTTTCTTTGCAATACCAACATCTTTAACTACGTACTGCTTAGCAAGCATACTCATTCTTATCTAGCGAAATTAACAGTTGCATATAACTTTGACCAATAAAAATTATTTATCTTAAAACATACTTATCATCAAAGAGTAAGGATTTAAAATAATAACTCTTTGATTCATTGAATTTATTGTACAAAGAGTGTATATATACAAATGTAAAAATCCATTTTATATTTTTCTCAACTCCTATTGACCAAAACTCCTCGGATAAAGCTCATGCAATGAATGTGATTTCGTAGTCTTCATTGCATAATACTTATTACTTATATGTCAATTCTAAGCAAAACTTCACGATTATTGCTTAAAGGAATTAATTATGTGTGTGCAGGACATTCGTCCAAAAACCAACAAGATGCATATTGGTCCTCGGCTTGTGATGAACCCTGATATCCCTCAGTGCACCTATGATGGAAAGTTGCCGACCACCAAAAATCCTAGTGCAACAGCATTACCATCAAGCATGCAGCTAGCACATGAAAAACAACATGACCCAACTACCTAAGGATGTTGGCACATATAATGTAGCAAGAAAAAAAAGTACTTCTAGCATTAATGAAATTCTGTACTCTGTGTGTGTGCACGCTTGTGTGAACGTCAATATCTTCACGACAACAATAATATATTATAATGTTAATCACTTATGAGCATCAACATATCATATATAATTGATAGGAAATTATTTGTGTAATTTAATATTCATAACACTAATTTTGGCCACTTTGACGACTAGCAAACCACAATAAATGGTAATTAAATTTCATAAATTATAGCTTACGTGAATTGAATATTTACAGGATATATCGTCTAAATATTCTATTTGTTAAGTGCTTTATATATTAATGTAATTATACACACGCATATGTGACAATGATAAAACTTCAACAGAGGTAAACAATTTGCAGATTTCTAGTGCCCATATCCATCAGCGATGCACAAACAAAATCTCCATCAGCAGAATGAACATAATCAAACCCAAACTTTATCTACAAATTGTGTACTTCCAAGAGATTTTGTAAGACATGTCCATTATCCAAATTTATATCTTTCCCGTGTTGCGAATTCAATTTGGTGTAATTTCAAAGAGCCAATGAATAAGTTAAATTTTTAGACTATGAAAAGAAAGATAGAGAGATTAAGGGTAATTAGCACATAACGTTCTTACCTTTCACTATTATTGCGAAAAAAATTTGTTTATTTTTTGACATTTTCACCCTTATTTTCATCTTTTATTGCGCAAAATATCATTTTCATCCATTTTCTCATGAAATGACGAATATACCATTCTATTTAAATAAAACAAAAAGAAAGATAAAGAACTAATTGCAACCATAGTTTCAAGTTTTTAAAAAAAGTGCAATCGAATCTCAAATAAATTATTAAAAGGGTAATTTACACATAATATCTCTATCTTTCACTATTATTGTGAAAAACATTCATATCTTTAATTTTTTTGGTATTTTCACTTTTAATTACACTTTTGATTGTGCAAATCATCATTTCTATCAATTTTCATCAAATTTCTCAATAAAAAGTTGTAAAATGACGAATATATCCTTTTATTTAAATAAAAAAAATTAAAAAGAAAAGGAACTATATCCACCAAAAGAAAAGAAAAGAGAAGAAAGACTTGTCATGCTAATTAACATGATCAAGATACCACTTATTATTCCCCCTGCATCAAGGTATGTGAATATACTATTTGACATTAAACAAAGCATAGTGTTACTGTTAGCATCAATTGATAGCAGTATGTGTTGGATTTAATTCCTTATGTGGGCTACATAGTTAATTACAATTATATTGGGCTATCTGAATTAATGGGCCGGACAAGTGATCTAACTATTGGTAACTATTGGGCCCTAGAAACATCTAAATGGTATGGGCTTTGCAATGTGTAGAGACCGGACTTTAGTCCAATTAGGGTTGATGGAAACCTAATTGACTAATACATAAAGAAATTTTATATGGTTATGGTCCCCAAGCCAAATCAAAAATCCGTTCATGTATTCTCTACTGCATCCATCTCAGAGGGAAACCAATTGGACACTAAGGAAATTTGGCTGTGGAAGATCTAACCATGTTGCAGACAAAGCCAATGGATTCAGATAACGTCAATGGATTCAGGTATATTTATGCTTCCGCTATTTTATTATTTTCTCTAGTTTCAACATGGAGTACGAATCTTGATTAGGGTTTAAAATGATTTACTTAATGAATCTATAATCCCTATATTGTTGAATTAAAATCTCTATCAAGTGGTATCAGAGCCAATCCATTGTTGATTCTTGAGAAATTAAATTTTTATTGATTCTGAAATTTTTGGTTATTTAATCTTTATGCTATATTATGAGATTTTAGCATATTATGTTATGGATCTTCAATTTGGTATATTTTTACATGTAATTAGCATGTTTAAATATGAATTTCGGATTTTAAAATTAAGGATTTTTCAGATCTGTTTTATAAATTCGGATTTTAAAATTAAGGATTTTTCAGATCTGTTTTATAAATTCGGATTTTAAAATTAAGGATTTTTCAGATCTGTTTTTTAAATTCGGATTTTAAAATTAAGGATTTTTCAGATCTGTTTTATAAATTCGGATTTTAAAATTAAGGGTTTTTCAGATCTGTTTTTTTTATTAAAAAAAAAAAAAAAATTGAAAACCGGCGTTGCGCCGCCGGTGGCAGCGGCAGCGTCTTCGCTGCCGCTGCACCAGCAGCGCGAAAGGCCGAGTGCAGCGGCTGCGGCATCGCAGCCGCTGCTTCAGCAGCGCCTCCGCGCTGCTGTTACAGCAGCGCTGCAGCGCGAGCGCTGCTGGTGCTCCGGGAAGGGCCGCCGCTCGGCGGTCCCGGGTCATTAGGCCTTGGCGGCGCCGCCAAGGATGTTGGATTGGAGGTGGATTTATTAGGGTTTCAATTTTTGGAAATTTTGGGGGCGGGGGCTTGTGTTGTAAATTTGAAGTTTTGGAGCCCCTGCTTGCAATTAAATATTAGGGTTAGGGTTGAGTTATTTACCATTCAGCCCCTAAAGTTTAAAATTAATCCTAATTGGGCCTTAAGGTTATGGGTTTTAATAATTCACCCCCTGAAGTTATAAAATTAATTATTTGGGCCATTTAAGTTCTGAATTTTGTAATAAAGCCCTCAAAGTTACTGATTTTGTTATAATTGGCCCCTAAAGTTTTGGATAATTAATTTTTGACTCCTAAAGTTTTCAATTAATTAATTATTGATCCCTAAAGTTTTGAATTAATTAATTTTTGACCCATAATGTTTTGAATAATTAATTTTTGACTCTTAAAGTTTTCAACAATTAATTATTGACCCCTAAAGTTTCAAATTTATTAATTTTGACCCCTAAAGTTTTGAATTATTAACCCTTAGGCCCATAAAGTTTCCAGAATTAAAAGACTTAAGGATTAACAATTACTTTTCAAATTTTGGTATAAAAGGGCTCATTTGAGTATATATAATATTCAAAAGTGAATTGATTGAAGCAATATGTTGCCAAAGCAACCTCTCTTGTGGAAATTAATTAACTTAGAATATTAGAAGGATTTCGTGTGTATACTAGTTCATGCGGATATTAACCGGCCCAAAGGAAGGTTAATATTTGGCCGAATTGCATGCACACTTGTGGTGGTAAACGTGTGACAATTATAAGGTTTCCATGTGAATAATAGATCAATCCAAAGATGGGTTTATTATTTGACAGGAGTTATTGTCAATGTTTGATCACTACACCAAGAGTACCATTTACAATTAATATTACTGTCCAAAGACTTGATATTAATGTTGTGCTGGGTATCTTGAGATGGAGCTTACCATTATTTGAATTAATTAATTGTTTAATACGGATTCCAATGTGAACATGTTAATTGAGAATTAGTTCTCCATTCAATTAATCCATCCACTTCAGTCATATCTGCCAACATCAACTCAATTCTTGTACTAGAACCAAAGTTTAAGGATTGAAAAGAGAACATTTTGATTGTTCTCGGCTGCATGGATCTAGATCTTGCGCTTCGGATTGAGCAACCCATCCCTCTTACCGATGTAAGTTCATCTGATGAAAAGAGGAACTTTGAGAAGTGGGATCGCTCAAATTGCATGAATCTAATGATCATTAAGCGCGGCATTCCAGAAGCCTTTTAGAGGCACAGTATCTGAAGAAGTAACTAATGCTAAGGATTTCCTTGTCGAAATTGAGAAACGTTTTGCGAAAAACGATAAGGCTGAAACAAGCACGCTTCTGCAACGCTTGATTTCAATAAGGTATAAAGGCAAATGAAATATAAGGGAGTACATCATGGAGATGTCTCATATTGCTTCTAAACTTAAGGCACTGAGGCTCGAGCTGTCTGATGATTTGCTCGTACATTTGGTATTGTTCTCGCTTCCTGCACAATTCAGTCAATTTAAGGTCAGTTCTAACTGCCAGAAGGAGAAATGGTCTCTAAATGAGCTCATTTCTTATTGTGTGCAAAAGGAAGAAAGGTTGAAGCAAGAAATAATTGATGTTACTCACTTGGCAAGTACCTCTGAGGACAAGTAATAAAGAATAAGAAAGCTGCATCCGGTTCGGTTCAAAATAAACAGCGAAATGATGAATCTAGCTGTTACTTTTGTGAAAATCTGGAATATATAGAGAGAGACTGTACTAAATACCACGCTTCGCGTGTAAAGAAAAGTACATTTCTCACTTTGGTTTATTTTGAGGTAAATTTACTGTCAATACCTGGACACACTTGGTGGATAAATTTCGGTACCACTATTCAAATAAGTGTGTCTATGCGGGGTTGCCTGAGCTGCCAAAGTCAATTGATGCTGAAAGATTCATCTATATGGGACGATGGCAAATTAGTTAAGGTTGAGGCTATAGGGATTTAAGGTTATTATTAAAATCTTGTTATTATTTGGATTTGAAAGAGACATTTGAGATACCGTCCTTTTGGACGGAATTTGGTTTCTATTTCTACATTGGACAAATTTGGTTATTCTTGTTCAATTGGAAATATTCAGGTTGATCTTTTTCTTAATTCAAATATTGCAGGTACCAGTTTTTTTCTGGTTACGATAACCTATATTTGTTTTAATACAGTTGCCTCTTATAAGAAACCTTGTAAGTGAATTCACGTGGTATTGAACATAAATTAACTAATGAGAATTCTGCTTTGTTATGGCACAAACGATTATGTCACTTCTCTCAAAAGAGAATGAAAAATTTTGTGTCAGAATGAATTCTTGATTCCCTTAATTTTCCAGACTTAAGTGTTTATATCAATCACATTAAGGGAAAACAAACAAACTTAAGGAGATTAGGTGCCAATAGGACTTCGGTCGTCTTATAACTAATTTATACGGATATCTGTAGGCCATTCACTTCGGCTTCTTTGAATGGTCAACAGTAATTTATTATGTTTATAGACGAATTTCTCACTATGGCTACCTATGTCTCATCTATGAGAAATCTCAAATACTGGACGTGTTCAAGGCATACAAGACTGAGGTTGAAAAATAACTCAGCAAAAGAATTTAACTAGTCAGATCTTACCATAGTGGTGAATACCATGATAGATATGACGAATCAGGAGAACAACGTCCAGTGCCTTTGCTAAATTCCTAGAGGAATGTGGAATTGTCCCACAGTATATCAGGATCTCTCTAGGTAGAAGCACGAAGACTGCAGCTTAAATTCTCAATAAAGTTTCAAGCAAATCAATTGTTAAGGGGTAACAAATTTTGAATTGATCCCACTATTAGGTCAATTTTCGAAACGGGAAATATTCTATTCCTTGAGGATGTAGAGTTTGTAGGGGGAGATAATGTTATAAGGTTAATGATTTTGTCTTGGATGAAGAATATGCATATATTCTTTCTGTTGCAATTGACAATGATCGGGATCAGGGACAAATTCTTGCTCTGGGTCTTGTTCAAGAAGCAATTTTGGATCAAGACAATATTACAAAATCCCCTATTCACAATCAAAAGATTATTCCAGAAAAACAAACTCAACAACCTCAAGAATAAATGCCATTAAGGAGATCCACTTGAGAAATGAGAAATACAATTTCGGATGATTTTATAGTATTTCTCCAAGAAAATAAGGATGTCATGTATTGATGAGAGAAGATCTGATCAATCAACTTTCATTAATACATGCAAAGGAATAACTCTCAAAATCGGATTGATACCATAAATGAGGAGTATAAGTCTATGCAAGACAATAAAGTTTGGGATCTTGTCCCGTAAAGTTTGGGATCTTGTCCAATTACCAGAAGGTGCGAAACCCATTGGTTGCAAATGTATATTTAAAATCAAGAGGGATTCGAATGGTAATGTGGAAAGATATAAGGTTCGTTTTGTAGTTAAAGGCTTTACCCAAAAGGAAGGCATTGACATTAAAGAGTATTTTTTTCCTGTATATATGAAAGACTCTTTTAGGTCAATTATGGCATTTGTGACACAATTTAATCTTAAGTTGCATCAGATGGTTTACAAATTAAAGAAATCCATCTATGGGCTTAAGTTGGTTTCCCGTCGATGGTATCACAAATTTCATCAAATAATTATCTCATTTGGTTTTGAGATAAATTCAGTTGATGATTGTGTATATCACAAGTTCAGTGGGAGCAATCATATTTTGGTATTGTATGTCGATGACATACTATTTGTCTGCAATGATTTAAACTTAATGCATGAAACCAAGATATTTCTGTCATGAAATTTTAAAATGAGAAATCTTGGTGATACCTCTTTTGTATTAAGGATATAGTTACACAAGAATCGTTCTTGGTGTATTTTTGGATTATCACAAAAGAGTTGTATCGATAAGGTTCTTAAAAGATTTGAAATGCAGATATGTAATTCAGGTAATACCCCTATTGCTAAGGGAGACAAGTTTAGTCTCAATTAATGTCATAATGATAAATTTAAAGAAAATGGAATACATGAAATTCTCTATGCTTCAGCAATTGAGAATTTAATGTATACTCAGGTTTACACACATCCAGATATAGCATTCATTGTTAGAATGCTAGGCAGATATTTAATTAACTCTGGGATGGAAATTTGGAAAGCAGCCATCAGGCTATTCGGTATCTATAAAGAACTAAGGATTACATGATCACATTAAGGAAAATCAGACCAATTGGAGATCGTTGGATATTCTGATTTTGATCATGGAATTTGA
Source organism: Fraxinus quadrangulata (assembly GCA_903798255.1). Taxonomy (NCBI): domain Eukaryota; kingdom Viridiplantae; phylum Streptophyta; class Magnoliopsida; order Lamiales; family Oleaceae; genus Fraxinus; species Fraxinus quadrangulata. The sequence goes on along the minus strand of CAIGRB010173458.1, from coordinate 82,648 downwards.
CTGCAAAATATTGTCACTAGGCTGCATACTTTGGATGGATTTGAAAGACCATTCTGCGACAATAGCAGTCTTGTGTTCCAACAGGAACATGATGATGTCAAAGTTTATAGACATTAAGTTCCTAGTTGTCAAGGAAAGAAATCAGAGTGGTTAGATTTCTATAAAGCATATTAGGACAAACTCCATAATTATGGATTCATTTACTAAATGGCTACCACCCAAGGTCTTTCATGAGCATAATACTCATAGGGGTGTTGCATCTTTTGATGATATGCCAGTTTAGTGGGAGTTTGTATTTGGATGTTGTCTATTTTAGACACATATTTTGTCCATGGATATTCGGTTTATTTCAGAAATAAAGTATTAAGTTCAGTATCACTCTGATTAAAGTTTATGGTTGATCTCACTTAAGAAATAAGGTTGGACCAGTTGGAAATAGGCATGTGTAAGATCGCATTGCATGTAATTTCCATGCTACACATCCATACTTGATCTATGTTGTCGAATATGTTGGTGTGGTGACCATTGATGGGTTTAGTTACCAATATGAGTGTAACGAAAACCGCTTTGATCTCATGCTAACATTGTAGATGAACCAGATTGTAACTAAGGGGATGTTTCAAGATAAGATAGCATTTGGTGTGCACTTAACGTTATACAATATAATTGTTTCGGATTACTCATGTAGCCCAAGTGGGAGATTGTTGGATTTAATTTCTTATGTGGGCTACATAGTTAATTACAATTATATTGGGCTATCTGAATTAATGGGCCGGACAAGTGATCTAACTATTGGTAACTATTGGGCCCTAGAAACATCTAAATGGTATGGGCTTTGCAATGTGTAGAGACCGGACTCTAGTCCAATTAGGGTTGATGGAAACCTAATTGACTAATATATAAAGAAATCTTATATGGTTATGGTCCCCAAGCCAAATCACAAATCTGTTCATGTATTCTCTACTGCATCCATCTCAGAGGGAAACCAATTGGACACTAAGGAAATTTGGCTGTGGAAGATCTAACCATGTTGCAGACAAAGCCAATGGATTCAGATAACGTCAATGGATTCATGTAACTTTTAATTTACTTGTTTTGGTGATTTAACATGATTGATTTTGGGAAACTAAAGAATTATAGATTTTGGACTTACAGTATGAACTCTCTAAACACCATCGCAGGGTGCATTATCTTATTGGACCTATTAGAGTTCTAGACATTGATGGTAATCCAGCCAAGCCTGGTGATCTTCTTGCTGTTGAAATTTGCAACTTGGGTCCTCCACCTGGGGATGAATAGTGATTTACAGCAATATTTGACAGGGAGAATGATGGTGGATTCCTCACAGACCACTTCCCTTGTGCAACTAAAGCCCTATGGTATTTCAAAGGAATATATGCTTATTCTCCACATATACCTGGTAAATCTTTTCCTATTTTCTTAATTTGAGAACTTTAGATCTTCAAAATGAAAAATAAAAATATCAGCTGTGCTTCTAATTATTCTAGAACAAAGTTCTAATATGAATATTGTCTAATTATTTAACACGATTATCTTACAAGCAGTTTTACCCCTCACGTGTATCTCAGGTGTAAGATTTCCTGGTTTAACACACCCTGGTGTAATTGGAACTGCTCCTTCAATAGAACTTCTTAACATATGGAATGAGAGGGAAAGAGACTCAAGGAAACGGGACTTGAATCTCCAAAATTGAGTAAGGTGCTGCATTCAAGGCCACTAGCAAACTTACCATCAACAAAGGGATGCTTCCTTGGCAAGGTAGGACACCTGCAAAAGCAAGCATTGTTTTAATGGCAAACCTATGATTGGGCGTTTACATCTAGTTCACATCGGTGTCATGTTGTAGAGTCCTACCACATTTCATCTTAAAGAGGAATTTATTAAAAAGGCCTAAATTGAAGGCACGTTAGGAAAAAGTGTCTTATCTTTTCAAAATTTGCTTTATTCCTATATCTGTTCAGAACTTATCCAGCACTATTTTCAACTCCTATCAGGTGTGAAATCATTAGAAATGGGATGAAAGAATACCTCACCCCAATGGGGCCAACTCCTCTACATGTCAACCCCATTTTTGAGATAGGCCCTGTTGAGCCAAGATTCTCAGAATGGTTAGTATTTGAGGGCATTAGTGTTGATGAGAGTGGGCGACAACGCTTCCTTGATGCTACCGTTGCTTACAAGCATGCAGTGCTTAATGCTATCGACTACCTGTCCAGATTTGGATACACGAAAGAACAGGTATGAAATCTATCCATCAAAATCACCCTTTTACAACTTAACATTTTGTTTGCAAACAATCTAAGTGCTAATGGTGGCTATCAGGTCTGTCTTCTACTCTCATGCTGCCCCTGTGAAGGAAGGATTTCAGGAATAGTTGATTCTTCCAATGCTGTTGCCACTCTTGCAATTCCATCTTCCATCTTTGACCAGGTACTGTTAGCTAGGCAGATTCTTATCTAGTGAATTTAATAGTTGCATCCAACTTTGACCAATAAAAATATTTATCTTAAAACATACTTATCATCAAAGAGCAAGGATTTAAAATGATAATCTCTTTGATATATTGAATTTATTGTACAAAGAGTGTATATACAAAATGTTAACAGACATTTTATGAATTTCTTAACTCCTATTGACCAAAACTCCTCTGATAAAGCTGGTGTAATGGATGTGATTTTGTAGTCTTGTAACTCGTGCAATTAGGGTTGGGCAAAAGATCGAACCGAACCGAACGGAACGGAACGATTTTTCTAAAATTAAAAATTCGAACGGGTATCTAAATCGAAAACCGATGGGTTCGATTCGGTTCTCGATTCTAAACCAAGAATCGAATAAGAATCAAATCTTTTTTTATATTCGATAAATCAATTTATTTATTTTTTTTAAAAACAAATTAACAATTTTTTGTTTTAACTATTTGACCTAATTATTAATTTTATTTTTAGTCTTTTTATCATTTCTTTTCTATTGTGTGTGTCCATATATAGTTTATTTATGTTTATTAATTGTGTTTTTTTCAATTTTTTCTTGTAGAGTTTCTTAGTAGCTAGTATGGCAAGTCAAGCAACTGATGATTACATTAAATAGTTGGTAAGTATTATCAATACTTTAAAATATTTTATTTCTATGACTTCTTTTTTATATTTCATTTTTTATGTAGACTTGAAGATTTGAATCAAATGAATTATTGATATGGATCATTGAAGTTTTACTAGTAGTATTTACTTTTTGAAATTTGTATTGGACAACTTGTTATTTATATGTTATTAAAATAGATTACGTTAATTTGTAAAAGTTAATATTGAACTTGGTATTTGTATTTACTTTTTGTTATTAGTATTAGTATCTACTTTCAGGTGATTCTCAATGTTAAAAAATTTAATTATAATACAGAACAGAACCGAACCTTAACGGTTTCAGAATTTTATTCGGAATCGACGATTTCATTTACTAAATACCCGAAAATTTTTGG
>CAIGRB010173458.1:59446-75540 GCA_903798255.1 Fraxinus quadrangulata | reverse complement strand
TGTTACTTTACCTTGTGGATTCAATATAGGATTGGTTGACGATGGATGGATTGAACTGGAGGAATGTAACCGTTGCGGGAATTCAAGACATTGGTTTCCACCCTATACAAATAAATTTATAATTAAATCGTATATGTATCGAATGAATGAAAATTGTATACCGTAACTAACCAGTAGGAGTTGTGTATATGACAACGGTATTTACATGGCTACTTGTGCTTGTTGAGGGGCTTGAATGACGGTCGCAACATCTCCCACATTACTTGGCCGGGTGTTTGGTCTCTTGACTTTATTTGAACTTGAAGGTGCCTGCAAAACATTGGAAGTTTTGACAACTAGAAAAACAAGTGTTGCTTCAATGCCAAACATATCATCAATAAAGGGATACAAGTTTTACCATTCAGTAAGAACAAAATCCATGTCACATCCAAATACCAAAAAAAAAAAAAATTTTTTTGAAAAATGTGTTTGGTAAATTAAGTAACTTAAAAGTTTAACTTGCTTTCAATCACAGCCAAACATGCTCTTAACACACTAGTAGCGAAGGCATAATTCTAATAGTTCATGATGCGTGTAGATTGAGGAAGGAATGCCTGAATGGGAAACAGTTGCAGAGGAGGCTGCAAGGACAATTCCTGGAAGAGAGAATGGAGGAAACTGTGACATCAAAAATCTCAGTAGAGGTTCCAAAGTATACCTTCCAGTTTTTGTGGAAGGAGCAAACCTTAGTACTGGGGATATGCATTTTTCACAAGGAGATGGTGAAGTTGCATTTTGTGGTGCAATCGAGATGAGCGGTTTTCTAGAACTCAAGTAATATTTTGAAACTTATATCTCCGCAAGCCAAACTTCTTTTATAATTTCCTTCTTCTCCAAGAATTAGAAAAATGATATTGTATTTTTTTTTTTCAATACTAATATATCGGATGGTTTCTTAGTGCTATGACATGGATGGTAACTGCATATATAGATTTACATGTCTGATCAGCAGTTTGCCATTGCCATCTATTATTTTCAAATCCTTTCAGGTGTGAAATCATTAGGGATGGGATGAAAGAATACCTCACCCCAATGGGGCCAACTCCTCTACATGTCAATCCCATTTTTGAGATAGGCCCTGTTGAGCCAAGATTCTCAGAATGGTTAGTATTTGAGGGCATTAGCGTCGATGAGAGCGGGCGACAACATTTCCTTGATGCTACAGTCGCTTACAAGCGTGCAGTGCTTAATGCTATTGATTATCTGTCCAGATTTGGATACACTAAAGAGCAGGTACAAACTCCATCCTTCAAAATCACCCTTCTAAGACTTACAAAATTTTGCAAACAACCTAAGTAATAATGGTGGCTATCAGGTCTATCTTCTACTCTCATGCTGTCCCTGTGAAGGAAGGATTTCAGGAATAGTTGATTCTCCCAATGCTGTTGCCACTCTTGCAATTCCAACTTCTATCTTTGACCAGGTACTGGTAGCTAAGTAGATTGATTCTTATCTAACAAAGTTAACAGTTGCATCCAACTTTGATCAACAAAACATTATTTATTTCAAAACGTATCAGGGAGCAAGAATTTAAAATAATAATATTTTTGATACATTGTATTTGCTGTACACAGAGTGCATATATACAAAACGAAAAAAGACTATGCTATTTTGCAACTCCTCTGATAAAGATCATGCAATGAATATGATTTTTTACTCTTGTAACTCATTCAATCAACTTTGTAGCATAACACGTGTACTTCGTAATTTTGATAAAAGGAATTTATTATATGTGTGCAGGACATTCATCCAAAAACAAACAAGGTTCCTATTGGACCTCGGCTTGTGAGGAACCCTAATATCCCCCAGTGTACCTATGATGGAAAGTTGCCAACTACCAAAAATCTCAGTGCTACATCATGACTATCAACGAGTAAGGAGTTGATACATAAAAAGCGACATTACAGAAGTTCAAGGATGTTAGCAGAAATAATCAAAAACTTATAGCAGGAGATAGAAGTAATAATATTTTGAGAAGCATTATGACATTTCATGTTTTTCAATACTCCAAACACTTGGCATGATTTCCACAAAGTGATTGAACAATATCCAAACATCAACCATTTCATCTAACCTTATCTTTTTGTGAGCTAACAAACAGAATTGTGGGTCCATTAAATATTTTGTTAAAATTAAAATTTAATAAATTGGTTAGTTGATAAATTTTAAAAAAGTTGTATCAAATAAACACAAACTTCTTGAATTGAGATGGACAACGATGAGCAATAACTATTTGTCATGTACAAACAATTTTGAACGCCGAACCCATTCCATTAAGATCACCATCCACCACCTTCTAGTGCATTCCTTTCCTATATGATGGAGAAACTGGAGCTTCATTCCATCGACTTGGCTTAAAAATAGGTGGTGGAGAATGTGGATCAATCACTCGATGCAGTCAGTCGTCCACTGGAATGAACAAGAAGAAAAATCAACTATATTTTTGTCGACAGTTCCTTATGTGCCTGAGAAGCCGAGTTGACTTCCAAACCTAGTCCCTTGTACAATTTCAAACTGCCGCTAATCTAATCAAAAACTAAAGTAATCTAGTAAAGTGTAAAATAGACATTACCAAGATTCCTCGCAAAAATCAAGGAATATTCTCCTATAATCTACTTTTGATCAACAAACATGATAAAATTAACGTAATAAATATCTCAAAAATATCAAATATCCATTTTCATGAATCAAGAAAATTATCTACTGCAGAAGAATCATCAAAACTATAAACATTAATATGCCTGATTGCAACATTTTTGAACTCTCCAAATTGATGAAGCCCATGAGTTTTTTCTCAATAATGGGGCCAAGTCCAGAATCTGAACCTTATCCATAAATAAGCCCACGACGTTGTCTGTTTGCAAAAGTTTCCATTTGGGTATGTGATCCCTTCCACACTCAAGTCAAAACTAAACTATTAATAACCCCTTCCCTTCCATTTGATGGCCGCAAGGCCTTTCCAATTCATCGTCTCTTGCCCCCGACCCTTTGTACCCGTCTCAACGACACCGTTTCTACCCTTCACTGTCATCCGCAACGCAGCTTCCAGGGCCTCGCTTTCCATCACACACCAACACTACAACCAGCAGAAGCTAAACAGCCAGCCTCGCCGCCGCCTCAGACGCCATCGCAACTATCTTCTCTCGGCCGCGGCCTCGCTGTTTATGTACCTGAAACACTGGCGCAGAAGATAGGAAAATCCATCCGCCGTCCTGGCGCCTCATCCAAGGCTCGGATCTATACCGACGTCAATGTTATCCGCCCTAATGAGTATTGGGACTACGAGTCCCTTACAGTTCAATGGGGGTGTGTAGCTAGTTAAATTAATTTTATATTCTGGGAACGAGGGAATTTATTATTTAATTTAATTTTTGGGTCTAACAGGGAGCAAGATGATTACGAGGTGGTGAGGAAGGTAGGAAGAGGGAAATATAGCGAGGTGTTCGAGGGAGTGCACGCCAACAATGAGAAATGCATTATCAAAATCCTTAAACCTGTAAAGAAGAAAAAGGTTTGTTTGCTTTAGCGTTTTACAACGAATTCTTCTTTCTTATGCTCTTATTGTTGAATTAAAAATGATTTGAAATGAAGAGACCTAGAGAAGTGAGTTGCCAGTTGTGAAATATTTATGGACCAGTTAAAGAGAAATTCAAAATGCAAACATCTTATTTCCTGCAGCCAGAACCAGAAAATCTACATGAATATTGAAAGGTCACGTTATTTAATGTCATTTTTGTTTTGTACCCTCACATGATCTAAAATAATGCTGAACAAATTGGTTTATAACACTAGTCAGCCTGGAAGAGAATATTATCGTGAAGTCAGGAAAAAGTTTCACAAACTTAAAAAAATAGTATGTAGGAATAGAAGCAGAACCATGCTGCAGTTGTGAAATAATACAGTAGCATGCTTATGGAGCATCAAGAGTTTTCAAGCTACTTCTTACTGATCATGTATATGTTTGTATATATTAATATCATAAAAAATAACCAATACATATTATACTTTCAATAAACAGTCATCTAATTAGCTTTGGAAAGATACGTGGTTTTGTCATTGATATCTATTCTTTTTTCAGCAGACTTGTATCTGGAAATGGATAAAGATGAATGGGCATGAAATATTATTTGTCTTGATTATCTTACACTTTGATGGGCAAGTCAATATATATTTATTTATAATACGGATATGAGGAGTTTTGGGTGGACATATTATTGTAATCTATTTTAATTCTCATAGTTTTGATGTCGTCAATGATTTGAGGCTAATATTTTATTGATCTCTACCACTGTATCCTTTGACTCGTGATCTCTTTGTAGACCCACTAAGAAAAAATATTTACCACTTTCAAATTACACATCTTTTATTTGGTAAAGATAAAAGAAGAGTGAGGATGAATTTTAATCTAATTATTGGCTTCTAATGTAATTTAATTTTGTTTTTAGGAGCCATGTTATGTTGCATAAAAATTTTCATTGCTAATTCTAATTATACATAATTCTATCATTTGCAATTTAATCTTCTTGTACCTATAAAAAAAAATTAGGGCTCTCATCTATAGTTTATCTTTGTTCCAGTATGGGATGCTTGAATTTTCCAGCATGGATAGCTACTTCACATGTAATATATTCAGAACAAGTTATGGTGACATTTTAAACTTCCAAATTTCATTTCGGTTTTCTTGACTTTTTACCAATCTTTGGGATGCCAAAAACTATTCTTTTTATTTATGTCCTTACGAAACACTTATCATGTTTTAAGCGCCATGGTGGATGATAAGAGAGAGAATCAGTTCAGTTAAACTTATAAATGTTATTAAGGATGTGCATAATGCAGTAGTCGAGTCACGAATGTGAGAAGTAGTGGCGGTAATAGTAGGGATTTCTCTACCCCAGAGGCAAAAATCAATGTCTTTATTTGTTTGCAATAGTCGTTGATGAGCTATAGATTACAAAACATATTAAAGATGAGATCTCTTGGTTTGTGGTATGTGCAATGCATCGTTGACATAGTTTTAGTTGGTGAAACAAAAAAATGGTTGAGTCGTATATTAGAACTTTTGGAGTGCTTTTGCATGTCATGTAGAACCTAAGAAGCACAGACATGCTAACGGAGCCAGTTGGTTGGTCTTCAATGTGTATCTGACACCTAGGGACGCTCTACCACATTATCAACATATGCTGGAACCAGGTTGCGGCCCTTTCTTCGGACATATATGTGGAAAACAATGTATATTATTTAGTTTCTTATTTAGTTGTAAAGTAAATCCTAGGGATTCTAATTCCTGATTTTGTGGGAATAGATAGAGTATGATTCCTGATTCTTTGGGAATATTTTAGTTGTTTTCTTTTTTGTTAGTTGACCTAGGTTTGTATCTAGCCTATAAAGGCCTCTTTTTTCTGGCTGAATGATATACAAAATGATTATTCTCATTTTACCACATGGTATCAGAGTCGTATGGCTTAGAATTTTTTGGAAGAATTTTTCTAATTTGACTACTTAGCCTTCATTGCCTGAAGTTTTGTGATCCTTGCTAGCCTTCACTACTACCTTAATTGCCTAGAGATTTTTTTTTTCTTTTTTTTTTTTTTCGGAGGATGTCGGAGATCGCATAGACGACTGCTACAGCACAATCGGAGGAGATTGATCGATCCTAACAACTCATGGAATTGTAAAATATCTAGGCTACATATAGGTTGGATGGAGAAAATTACCTTTAATGGTCTCAACTTGTTTGCACCGTGCTAAAAGGAAAAGGGAAGATCAGCCATCTTACGGGTATAGGCTAAAACTAGGAGATCCTCATTTTGAAGCTTGGGATAAAGAGGATTCCATGATTATAGTGTGGCTGTGGAACTCTATGACTCATGAGATTAGCGACACGTGTATGTTCTTGGCTACAACCAAGGATATTTGGGACGTAATTCAGCAGACATTCTAAAGCAAGAGATGTGGCTCAAGTATACGAAGTCAAGGTGAAGACGATTGCTGCAAAACAGGAAGTAAAAAGTTACTGAACATGCCAACCAATTGAAATCTTTGTAGCAAGAACTTGATCATTATAGGGTGATAAAAACTAAATGTCCCGAAGATTTTGTTGTTCTAAAGGACTTCATAGAGCAAGATAGAGTTTGATTTTCTTGTTGGACTTAATCCAGAATTTGATCAAGTGAGAATCCACATTCTTGGCAAGCAGGAAATTCCTTATTTTAATGAAGTGGTGGCGTTGATTCGAGGTGAGGTAAGCAGAAGAGGCTCGATGATTGAACCACAGAGCATGACATCTCTCCTGTGGTGGCTAATGGTGGCAATAATTCAGCCACGAATGTGGAAAGAGCACCAATTGTTGGAAATGGAAGACCTAACCAACCAAAATATCAAAACCATTATTACAAGGATAGATTGTGGTGCACATACTGTAAGAAAGTATGTCATAAGCGTGAACAGTGTTGGAAGCTTCATGGAAAACCTCCAAGCAAAGCGTGGGGTACAGAAAGGAGAACGGTCAAGGAACAATGGTCAGGCCCATGTTACTGTAATACAGCAGAATGAAGCAGTACCACAGGAGTCAGATGGTCTCAACCAAGAAGAGGTCGAGAGGGTGAGATCTCTTATTGGCAACCTCGACAAACCTTCAGGTACTTGTTCGTTGGCGTATTCAGGTGAGTTTCCATTCTCTATTTAGGTCAAATGTCTTGACTATAACCTTTGCCAATTACTAGGTCATGGACTCGGGAGCTACCGACCATATGACTTACTCATCAAATTTTTTTTTTCACATATTCCCCATGTCCAAGCAGTAGGAAAATAGTCACAGCTGATGGTTCTTCGATCACTGTAGCAGGTGTAGAAGATGTCAAAATAAGCCCATCACCGACCTTAAAAAATGTTCTCCATGTCCCCGGACTGTCCTCACATCCCGTCTCTATACAAAAATTACTCAAGATTTAAGTTGCAATGTGGTTTTTCATCGAAGTTATTGTGCATTTCAGGACGAGGATTCGGGGAAGATGATTGGACATGCTAGAGAACGGGATGGGCTCTAATTCCTTGAAGCACCAAGTCAGTCAAGCATTATCAAGGGCAAATTACCTCATTCTTTCCTTTCAAAGTCTTATTCATCCAATAAAGAGAAAGTTTGGCTTTGCAATCGCCGACTTGAACGTCCGTCGTTTAGGGTTATTAAAATTCCTTTTCACTTTTTATTTAAAGGTCTAAGTGTTGAAAATTTTCATTGTGAAGTGTGAGAACTCGCTAAACACAAATGTGTAGCTTTTCCCGTTAATGATAAGAGAAGTTCAATTCCTTTTTATCTTATCCATAGTGATATTTTGGGGTTCAACTATTCCCAATGTTTCTAGGGCAAGATGGTTTGTTTCATTCATTGATGATTGTACTTGTGTTACTTAGATTTTTTTCTCAAAAAAATTATGATGTTAGTACTGTTCTTCCAAATTTTTGTTCCATGATTAAAAATCAATTTAGGGAAAATATCAAAAGGTTTATGTCGGATAATGCTAGGGATTATTTCAATCAAGTCCTATTTCCATACTTTCAAAAGGAAGGGATAGTACATGAGTCATCTGTGTTACTACCCCACAGCAAAACGAAGTAGCAAAAAGGAAAAAGGGCCACTTTCTTGAATCAACCCAAAGCCTTCATGTTCTAGAAAAAGGTACCTAAATCCTTTTGGGGAGAAGCAGTTCTTACAGCCGCACATGTTATAAATCGTTTTACCTTCAAGAATCTTGGGATTCAAGAGTTCAATGGAAATACTCTCAACATTATATCCTAACCTACACATTACAAATGATCTTGTCCATAGGATATTTGAGTGCGTATCATCTGTCCATGTCCATAGTCAAAATAGGGGGAAGTTGGATCCTAGGGCGTTCAAATGTGTCTTTGTGGGTTATTCCTCGACTCGTAAAGGGTACAAGTGTAACCATCATCCATCAAAGAAATTCTACGTCTCGGTAGATGTTACTTTCGATTAACAAGAGTTGTATTTCACCACTTCTTATCTTTAGGGGGTGAATTCAATAATGGAAGATAAGGATAGGTTTTTACTTGATCTAACATCACTTTTCGGGTCCAAATCAGTTCCTCATTCCACTGTGCCAAATCATGTGCCTAAACCTGTGCCCAAAATTTCCTAAGTGTTTCCAATGTCTTAACCTGTGCATGTAAATCCCCAAGGAAAGACAGACTTTGCTCTTGAAAATGTAAGATTTGGCAAAGGCAAGGTGTTTTCGAGGAATACGACGGTTGTCCCTGAATCTGTGCAAGTTCGAGACTCCAACCCAGATCTTGAGAATGAGGTAACAAATTCTAATCCTTCATTGCAAGTTGAAATTGAATCTCAGGTGAACAATAACGACCAGGACATTCCTATTGCTCTTAGGAAAGGAACTAGAGAGTGCACAAATCGACCTTTATATCCTCTTGCATATTTATTATCTTTTAAGCATTTTTCACCATCTCATATAGCCTTCCTTGTTAGCTTAAACACCGTTGCCATTCCTACCACCTTATTCAAGGCTTTGTCCAATGAAAAATGGAAACAAGCTATGAATGTGGAGATGGAGGCGCTGGACAAAAACAAAATGTGGGAATTGGTGAAGTTGCCAACAGGAAAGAAACCACTAAGGTGTAAATGGGTTTATACAGTGAAGTATAGAGTAAATGGATTGATATAAAGATACAAGGCAAATTTGGTGGTCAGAGGCTATACTCAAACATATGGAATTTGATTTCTTTTGCTCCAGTTGCAAGGATGAATACTATTAGAATCTTGTTGCCATTAGCAGCTAATTATGGTTGGGAATTGCAGCAGCTTGATGCAAAGAATGCATTTTTGCATGGAGAACTAGATGAAGAAATTTATATGGAGGTCCCGCCAGGTTATGGGAATAAATGGCTGCTCATACTGTGTGTAAGTTTAAGAAAGCCTTGTATGGACTTAAGCAATCTCCACAGGCATGATTTGGAAGATTTTGCGAGAGTTATGATGGCCATGGGATATAGTAAAAGCCAAGGGGATCATACGATGTTCATTAAACACTCACCTTTAGGGGGATTCACAGTTCTCTAAGTATATATGTTGATGACATAATAGTGACAAGGAATTATGATAAGGAGAGACAGTTTCTAAGTCAGTGTTTGGGTAAGGAGTTTGAGATCAAGGCATTAGGGAGATTAAAATATTTTCTTGGGATTGAGATAGCTCACTCTAGGTAGGGCATTTTTATCTCCCAACAGAAGTATGTTACGGATCTCTTCAAAGAAACATGCAAGATATTGTGCAAACCAGCAAGTACTCCAGTAGATCTGAATCTTAGACTTGGAAAAGCAGAGGAGGATGTTGCAGTAGACAGGGGAATGTACCCACGCTTGGTAGGAAAACTCATTTTTCTGTCTCAGACGATTGGATATAGCGTATGTAATGAGTCTGACAGTTCATGCATAGCCTAAAGGAAGTTCATCTCCAAGTAGCCAACCGAGTGTTACAGTATCTCAAAGGAACTCCGAGAAAATGAATTATGTATAGAAGAAACTCAGGACTAGTACTTGATGCATTAACGGATGCGGACTATGCGGGATCAATGGTTAATAGGAAATCCACATTTGGGTATTACACTTACCTAATAGGTAATCTTGTATCTTGGAGAAGCAAGAAACAAAATGTGGTTGCCAGGTCAAGTGTCGAAGCAAAATTTAGAGCGATAACACAAGGATTATGTGAGCTACTGTGGTTGAAGATCATCTTAGATGACTTGAAGATCAAGTGGGATGGACCCATGAGGCTTTACTATGGCAACATGTCTGCTATAAATATTGCACACAATCATGTTCAACATGAAAGAACTAAGCACATCGAGATAGACAGACACTTCATCAAAGAAAAGTTGGGCAATGGCTTGATCGCACGCCCTATGTGTCCACTGAAGGTCAATTAGCTGACGTGTTTATGGAGGGACTGAACAGTCAGATACTCATTTCCTAGTTGGGAATGGAAAATGCATATTTACCAACTTGAGGGGGAGTGTGGAAAATAATGTATATTATTTAGTTATAAAGTAAATCCTAGGGATTCTAATTTCCGATTTTGTGGGAATAGTTAGAGTATGATTTCTAATTCTTTTGGAATATTTTATTTGTTTCCTTTTTAGCTAGTTGACCTAGGTTTGTATCTAGCCTATAAAGGCCTCTGTTTTCTGACTGAATTATATACAAAAAAGATTATTCTCATTTTACTACAATATCCATAACAAAGAAATCCTAAAGTTAGGAAAAGTAAAGAAAAAAGATTTAACTATTCGAAAAATGACAATGAATGAAGATGCGGCGTGGGATGAACCTCGAAGGGAGAGGCACTTGCACGGAGGACAAGAAGCGAGGTTGAAGGAGAGATGAACACTTAAACCCTAACATCATTTTAACTATATTAAAATTATTTTAAAAGTCAAAACTTTGGTTAAATAATGTTCACATGTTCACCTACACATTGCACAAGCTTGTACTCGAGCTAAGAAGCATGGATACTTGTAAATTTAGCCTGTGTTTGACAACTGTTATTTCAAAATTCTTTATTTCTCACTCACTTTTGGCCATACATTTATACAATAAAATATTTTGTACAAACTTAAATTTTTTCTCTAGTTTTTAACCCCCCATTCTCCAAAAAGTCATTATTCAAAAAATCATTTTTACACAATAATAACCATCAAACGGGGGCTTATTTCATACTTGTATCCAATACGTATTCAAGCTTTAATATGTTTGGACACTCCGACACGTATGGGATATGTATTTTTCAATTATTTTATATTTTTGTATTTTTTAAATTTTCGATACGTATCGTACACAGTAGAACATGTGAAGAAGAAAAGTTTTATTGGTTTTAAACTTTTTTAAAATTAAGTATATTATTATTGGCAATAGATGACAATATTTCACTTAATAGATGACTATTTTTATTATCAATAACTTATTAAAAATAGATAATATTAATTAATTAATAAGGAGCACTTGCTCTTTTGTTGCACTCTATGAAAAGTAATAAAATAACTCTAAAATGATTTGAAGAATTAGTTTTCATTTATAGCAGTCTGCATCTTTTATCAAGAAAATTAGATCTTTATCTAAAAGGAGAATATAAAATGTAGGACATTGTCGAGACTCATTTGATACCTTTAAAGGTGTTAGGCTGCTTGAGGTTTCTAATCTAGATGAACCAGAGTTGGAGAGTGTTATTTTTAATAATGAAGAAAAAGGTAGTGATGTTGAAGAGAATGAAGTTGGGACAATATGCATGACGAAGAAAGATTTATATAGCTGATCCCATATTTATTAGGAATAAGGCTTAGTGTATTGTCGTTATTGAGACAACACTAGATTGTTTGTCTTCAAATGATCCTATCCTTGGGTTTATTATACGTTCGAGGTTATCGTGTAATATATGTGAAGGAAATGCAATAGGTCTTGTAGCTTCTACTTTTTGTGCACAACTACTAGTTGTACTTAGAATTGAACTTTTGTGTGTTATTTGACTGCAAGACAATTTGTACATGTGTTACAAAACCAGCGCATCGCTTATCATGCACAAATATTTGTTGATTAAATTTTAATTTTATTGTTCACTTATTTTGTTAGGTTTTATATGCTTGTATAATCTCTAGATCTAGAAATAAATTATTGAAGAACTTACATTCAATTTCACCATTTTGTGCAGATTAAAAGGGAGATTAAAATATTACAGAATCTTTGTGGCGGGCCAAATATTGTGAAGTTGTTGGATATTGTTAGAGATCAGCAATCAAAGACACCAAGTCTTATATTTGAATATGTGAATAATACAGATTTTAAAGTGCTTTATCCTACACTTTCAGACTTCGATATTAGATATTACATCTATGAACTTCTAAAGGCAAGTCCCTTGTCTTATCTACTTTCGCATTTGGTAATAATAAGTTCTAGAAACTGGAATTTACAACTAGTGAGAGCCTCATATGTTGTTTGAACTTTTGCAAATTTCTCCAATACATGTATTTTCTCTGTTTACTTTTAGTTAAACAAAGAATTCAATTTCTAATATTCGTTTTTTTCCAGGCTTCTATTATTATTTGCTTTCCTAATTCAATTTTTTTTAGTTTTCGGGCTGTATAGCACGTATCTTCAGATAATGATTGTTCTGAGGATTACAGGAGCTCGGCTGCTTTGCTGATGAGCAACCTGGCAGTGATTCCTTATTCTGGTTGACACGACATATTTTTTCTTTTTTGTTGCTAGATTTTGTCAAGAGTATAGAATCAACTTTAAATGCCTACTGTCACGCTAACATGATAACAAGATAGATGTACATTATACAGTTGTTGACTGTTTACAAAAAAGAGGGTCAATATTCTTCCTGAAAGGAGAAGTGGATCAGGTCTTTTGGTTAGAGTGCACAAAGGGTTTTTCAAAGCTGTTTTCTTCCTCTATGAAAAGCCAGCTGGTGATCCACATTTTGGAGATGTTGCTCAAGAGCCTGAATTTTGCCAGCCATCGGCACTGATTACCAAAAAAATCCTAAACTAATTGGGATTTAAATTTCATTACACTTCATCTTTCAGATACTTGATTGTGGTTTTCTTGCTGCTAGAGTTTTCTGTCATTTATGCTAACAATGAAAAGTTGCTTTACTTGTTAAGTAAGAAGTTTCATAGGTCTCTTCACCTTTTCTTTCTCTTACTGTGACCCTTTACAGTTTTAAAACTTGATATTCTTTGGAAGTGCAAAAACAATTCTGAGTTTCCTCTACTTCTATGTTGTAGGCTCTAGATTACTGCCATTCTCAAGGTATCATGCATCGGGATGTGAAACCTCATAATGTCATGATTGATCATGAGCAGCGGAAACTTCGGCTTATAGATTGGGGACTTGCAGAGTTTTACCATCCTGGTAAAGAGTACAACGTTCGTGTTGCTTCTAGGTATGCTATCTTCCCTCCAATTTAGTTTTTCTTTTATAGGCCTTGCGATCTTGTTCTATTTTTACCATTCATTACAGTTTCGTGCCCAACTTCTTTTATAGATAAGCATTTGTAGCAAACTGAAGATTCGGAGTATCTATATCCTGTCAAGTGTTGTACATGGTAGCTTAGACTGATTTTACAAGGTGTCTTTTGTTAGCTACTTAGCTTGACATCTAACTCACACTTCCATTTTAGAAAGCTTTAAGGATTTCTGATTAAGGGTGTGTTTGAGCCCCATTATTTTGGAAGAATGTATTTTGGAATAGTAGATTCATGGATAATGTGTGGTTGAAAAAGAATGAAAAATTATTATTGTGATGAAAAATATTATTTTATTGAAGAATGTGTGATTGAAAATGAGTAGAAGGATGAGAATGAAAAAAATAATATGGCTCAAACATGGGCTAAGTTTCCTAGGATGAAATTGACACTGGGTTTTGATATGGAAAGTCTCACTATTATTTATAAATTTTTTGAGATTTAGACATAGTGATTTTGCAATATCTATGGCCCGTTCACCGTTACACATGTGTGATAGTTCTTGCTCACTTAGACTAGCAACTTTTGAGAAGTTTCTTTTGTTATTTTGACGTCTTAGTAACACTTCTAATGCAGAGACAGCTTTAGAGTATCTTTTATAAAGTCTTCTAAAATGAAATACAGAGTGGAATTGGATACAAATAAGAATTAGGATTTATTATGTATTGATGTGAAAGGGCTCGGGCACAAAAATTCAGATCTGTCCAGGGGCTGCTCTTAGGTGATATTTTGGTTCCAAAGCTACATTTGATTAATTGAACAAATTGACTGACAGCTCCGTTAAATATGGGCAAAAATGCCTGCAATCAGTAGTTCAGTTCCAAAATATTATCTTCATTATTATGGTGCAAATGCGCTCTTCAGTAAATCTAATTATCGGAGTAATGAATGGCTCCAGAATGCGTACTTATAAGCAGTAGGATGATTACTTTGCTCGTACCGTTGACATGAGATTACGTCATTTAGAGAATGGCTCTAATGTGTCTATGTTAGCACATAGGTTGGATGCAGTCTTGTGGAGCATGCTTGTAAAGCTGTTGAGTCTTGTTGAATTGGTATGATAAACACTGAGAAAGCTATTTAATAATGCACAGTGAACTATTTAGTAACGCAACAAACAAGCACTCGAAATTGATTCTTATGATTAAAGGTTTGGTTTAGCTTCTTTTGCTTTTCTTTTCCTTAAACTTTATTTAACGGTTAATTCTTGGCTAGGCTATTGAAATATCTACTTAATTATCAAATTTTACTTCTTAAAAATTATCTAGCCCGTTCCAACCAATGCATCTGGTCAGTTTGGCATTTGCTTTGTGTGTGTATTATCGTTAAATTTTGTTTTTGGCAACCGAAAGAATATATCTACCTGAAAAGTGAAAATACTTTCTTATTGATAAATGACAAAGAAGGGGAGTAATTATAGGAAAAATAGTAAATATCAGTAGTATTTTTCTTGAAAATTTGATTCAGAGTGATTACATTTATTAACTTATATATCTTCCTGTGATGCCAAGTAGCACGTGTTAATTTGGGCAACAAACACCTTATATTCCCTTCCAGTTTTTAGTGGCTATTGCTCACAGAGATCGGCTTCCGAGATTGGATTTACTACTTTAATGTATTTGCCAATGACCAATCATGCTCATGCTCATGCTCATGCTCATGCTCATTGATTTGCAGGTATTTTAAGGGCCCTGAGCTTCTTGTCGATTTGCAAGATTATGATTACTCCTTGGACTTGTGGAGCCTAGGTTGTATGTTTGCTGGAATGGTATCCCCTCCCTGCTTTTTCTCTGACTTGTATTATAGAATACATTTTCACTTTTTACAAGACTTGTTTAGTATGTTGTACAAATGGACCTGGGCATATCATTTGGTAGGCCTTCTGTCTCTGAAGCTGCTCTTCAAGCTTCACCATTTTGGATGAGTGGATTTTAATCCGCCTGGACATCCATGAGTGGCAGATGATGAAAAGACTGAAAATTTAATACCAAACCAAGATATGCCAAGATGTACTCCCAATTTGATGTTTATATTGAGGGTTTCGGCTGTGCAGATTTTTCGTAAGGAGCCTTTCTTTTACGGGCATGACAATTATGATCAACTGGTCAAGATTGCCAAGGTAGGTCATCTGGCCAAACAATTACGATTCTTCAAACAATGTTACTTGTGCACTATCATATGATCTCTTCCTAGTATATTCACCCTTCTCCACTTGGACATGGAGATGACTAGCGCATCTGGTGCATTTTTGTGATGCTATACCAGGATAATGTTTCAAGTTTTTGTTGATGTTTGCGCTAAAAGAGAGTTGGATGTTTGTGATTTTAACATAATTGTGTTTTTTGCTTGTCCGTGCAATTGGTGCTAGTGCTTATATGGACATAACCATTGATTTGGTCAGTCAGTCTCACTTGAAATTACGAGAACCTAAAATCTTGATATCCGACTCTCATTGAATATATACTGCTTTTTTGATGGATAATAGGTATTGGGGACAGATGAGTTGAATGCTTATCTTAACAAGTACCGGTTGGAATTGGACCCACATCTTACTGCTCTTGTTGGAAGGTTAATAGTTATATAAATCTTAATCATTGTCGCTATGATCTATTTTTGACTACTATATATAAGTTGCCTGCGTGTCAATCTAGGCATAGCAGAAAGCCGTGGACGAAGTTTATTAATGCTGATAATCAGCATTTGGCTGTTCCGGAGGTGAGAATTATGGCTGTTGGTAATCTACAAACCATTTGATTAATTATGCTAAAGATTTGAACTTTAAATGTGCATTTGTATTGTGAAGGCAATAGATTTTGTTGACAAACTGTTGCGATATGATCATCAAGAGAGGCCAACTGCAAAAGAAGCAATGGTAAAATCTCCATCTGGCATCCCACCAATCACTTCCTTAATAGCGTGAATTTATCAGGGAATTTAATAGTACATTAGAAACACATCTTACACCTGAGACTTGGGAATAGTCTTGCCTTACTGCAAACTG
>CAIGRB010173458.1:24575-40754 GCA_903798255.1 Fraxinus quadrangulata | reverse complement strand
TTTTTTTTTTTTTTTAATCTAGGCGTTTATCTTTTCATTATATGTCTCTATCTTCTGCTTAATTAAATCTTATTTTAATTTTTGTGGGTTTAAATTTTTGTAAAGTAGTTAGCTTACGAATAGATTGGCAAAATAAATTAAAAACTAAAGCTGTCACAATCTTTTCTATTCAATTTTAAAATAAAAGTCACATCAATTAGTGCTCTTAAAAATGAATAATCTTTGATTAGATACATGAAGCAAACAAAATAATTTTTTATTTTGCTGCATTATTAAGATTTTTGCAAACTCATTGATATTTGATTTTTGTTTTCATTGGCAAAAAGTTTCATCTTATAAAGTGTTACATAATATGATATGGAGGAAAAAATTCAATGAAATGTTGAATGTGTTTTAAACTGACAAATGGTAGAGTATGATATAACATGAGGTAACTCATTATGTATCATTCAATGTACATGTAGCAAGATCCAATTTTTAATCCCGCATTACATTAAACTCACAACTTTTACCCATTTTTTAACCACAAATTTTATGTAATTCGCCGTATTCTAATCTCAAAAAGTTTTGTCAAACATGGACTAAATCAAGAAGCACACTTAGAAGAGGGAAGAAAGAGTTAATTTTATGTTGAAGTCCGAAAAATAGTACCGACAACAGTAGATTTGTTTCTTAAATATGATTCACAATTCTAATACTTGGGCGGTGTACACATTATACGCGAGTCAATGTGTACTTTCCGCAAAATTAGTTATCACAATTTGCTAAAAAGGGATAGAAACAAATATATGACGTTACTTATGATGAACATATTATACGCTAAGGATTAATGATCGCGTAACGACAATTTCATATATTACATGCCGTTAGACAAGTTAGCCTTTCTTTTCCGGTTTTTGTGTGGAAGTCATCACAAAAATGAAAAACAAAACTAAAAAAGTAATTCAATTCTTCAAAAAATAAAATTTATTCATTCTATCCCATTCTACAATTTGGATGGGTATATGTTTAGGGTTTCAACTATTTAGAAATTATCAAAATATCAGAGGCTAAATGACTTAAATAGCCAACCTAGTTGGATATATTTCAACTATAGTCTTATTTTGCATTTTCAAAACTTAATTTACTTGGATGCGTCCAAATGTCAACTAGAGAATTAATGTACTATAGATTAAATATTCAAATTACAAATCAACAAAAATAATTAAAATCAAATATTCATGTAATTTTGAATTATTGTTAGCTTTCATTAATATTAGAGTTGTCTATGGTCAACAATTAAAAACAAAAAAAAAATCCCTCTTTTCTCTCTAGAGATTGATTTCCCCTTGAGGACAAAATGAATTCAAATAATCAACAATTTCATTGAAAATCACATGATATATAATACATTTGTTTCTTGGAAAAATAGTCCCCAACACCTAACAACTAATATATAAGAACAATAAGTCGATGCTTGACAAATTTTTAAAATTATAAATTGATGAATCACACGAAATGTGTTATTGAAAAGTGTATGAAAATTATGGTCCCAATAAGTAGGTGGCTAAATGTGAAATTTTTTATCAGTTTAAAATCTGAAAAAGAAAAAAAAACTATACCAAATGAGAGTTATAGTAGGTGATAAATAGAAAAATAAAATTATACTTTAAACCATAAAAAGTAATTATCAGAATTGTGATGTAAATATCGATAATGTAGATTATATTAATTGACTTCTTCTTCTTTCATTCTTTTTGTTTTTCTCTCTCTCTGTCTCCCATATTAATAATATGTACATTAAAATTCATGTTTAATCGCGAACCCTTTCAATAAAAAAATTTACAATAAAATTTAAAATTTCTACTTATTTTTTTAATTACATTCTCTAAAAAATCATTTCCTACTTAGCTTAGTAAGAGTTGTCGAGGATTATTAGAAATTTGATCGAAAAGTAATGAGTTGGCATGTTAAAACCATTGCATGGCATGATTATGTATGTACAGATCTGATCTCTTGTTCACAATATAAAAATTTCCCACTGCTAACATGATATGAGAATATTATTTATGGTTCAACAGTCATACATTTAAAGAATTATATTTACGATTTTTTCCGTCACATCAGCAATTGGAAGTTTTTTTACCTTATCTACCGTGGGAGGAGATCAAATCTATATGTATGTATTACTCCATTCGTCTTATAAAGATAGTTCTATTTTTCTTTTTCGTTAGTCCCAAATTATAATCATATTTTTTATTTGAGAATATAGTTAATATATTAGTTTTCTAATATATCTATATTTAATGTGATTTGCTATTACAAATATAATTTAATTATTTTGCATATTGATTGTATTGATGTAAGGGTATATTAGGAAAAATAATATAGAAAAAATTATTATTTTTAACTAGAATTTAATTACTTTGAATATCGATTGTATTAATGTAAGGGTATGTTAGGAAAAATAATAGTAAAATATATTATTATTATTTTAACTATAATTTATTTACTTTGAATATTGATTTTATTAAAGTAGTGGTACATTAGGAAAAATAATAGTAAAATTTATTATTTGAGAATATAGTTAATAAATTAGTTTCCTAATATACCCATATTTAATGTGTTTTGTTATCACAAATATAATTTAATTACTTTAATATTGATTGCATTGATGTAGGGATATATTAAAAAAAATAATAATAAAATTTATTATTTTAACTTTAGTAATTAATTTTTTTTAATTTGTGTAAAAGAATTATTTTTAAGTGACAATGAAGAAAATGGGGGTGGTAATGATTACAAATGGGGTATGATGGTAACAAATAAATGAAATAATAAAAATTGTAAAAATTTACAAAGAGAGAGAAGACTGCGCAGCCACAGCCGCCATTTCTTCTTCAACCTTTTTCTGATGATTAATAATAATTTATTATTATTATTATTATCACTTCATCAGTACCAGAGAGAGAGAGAGAGAGACGAATAGGCATGGGAAAGAATAGACAGAGACTCACAAATAAACTACAGATTAAAAATAATCTACTTTTTTTTCTTTTTCAAAAAATTAAAATCTAGAGAGAGAAAGAGAACCCCCCAAAATCAGGTATAAAACGAAGCAAATGTGAATCTGTTTCTCTGAGTGGTAGTAGCCGAAAAAGAAAGGGTTAAGAACTGAACGGCCTCTTTTGTAATATTTTCTTGAGCTGTTCTTTTGCAAAAATAATCATTTGCCATTTTTTTTCTTCCCTAATTTCGATAAGATTTTCTGCTTCACTTTTCTAACTTGAAATACACGTTATTGTAGAGGCCTATATTATCGCGACCTTGAAAAAGCCGTGATTGTTAGCCTCACTCCACCTATATAAACCCTCCCTCATCTTCTTCATTTTTCAGCGAAGTTCAAGATTTTATAAAAATGGTGGAGGCCGGTGGTGTAGTGGTGGTGGTCGTAAGAGAATTTGATGCTCAAAAAGACTGTAGAGCAGTGGAACAAGTGGAGAGAAAGTGTGAGGTTGGTCCCTGTGGAAAACTCTCACTCTTCACTGATCTCCTAGGTGACCCCATTTGCAGGGTCCGCCATTCCCCTGCTTATCTAATGCTGGTAAAAATCACGTTTCATTATTTTCTGCTAAACTTTTTTTTTTTTTTTCAACTGATGATGATTGGTTTTTCTCTTTCAGGTGGCGGAGATGGTGGTGAGCCACGGCGGCGCAGAGGTGGAGGAAAGGAGAGAAATTGTTGGGATGATAAGGGGTTGCATCAAAACCGTTACGTGTGGGAAAAAACTCTCTAGAAATAGCAAAAGCTCCCCCATGAAACCCCCTCAACCTCTCCCTGTCTACACCAAACTTGCCTATATTTTAGGCCTCCGTGTATCTCCTTCTCATCGGTACTGTATATAAATTCATAGATCTTTATACACTTTTGTGTCCAGCCTTATTACATAACTCTTAGAGGGCCAAAACTCAATTTTTTTTTCCAAAAATGGATTCTTTAGTAGATCCTTTTAGCAGACGACCTAATTATTGCACCCCAGATTTTTTAATTTTTTGTTACTTTCTCACTATATAAATATAATAACGTTTCTTTACATTTGACTTTTACAGGAGAATGGGAATTGGATTGAAACTGGTGAAAAGAATGGAAGAATGGTTTGGAGAAAATGGAGCTGAATATACGTATATAGCCACAGAAAATGATAATGAAGCATCTGTTAAGCTTTTCACACAGAAATGTGGTTATTCCAAGTTCCGTACGCCGGCGATTTTGGTTCAGCCGGTGTTCGCTCACCGGGTTAGGCTGGACAACAGAATAACCATCATTAAACTCAACTCCTCCGATGCGGAGGCGCTCTACCGGCGCCGGTTCTCCACGACGGAGTTCTTCCCCCGTGACATTGACTCTGTTCTGAACAATAAGCTCAATTTGGGGACTTTTCTCGCGGTGCCGAAAGGGACCTACGACGCAGAGTCATGGCGGGGTTTGGACGAGTTTCTGGCGAGCCCGACAGAGTCGTGGGCCGTGCTCAGTGTGTGGAACAGCAAGGACGTGTTCAAACTCGAGGTAAGAGGCGCGTCGCGCGTGAGGAAAGTGTTTTATAAAACAACTCGGGTTGTTGATCGGGCCTTGCCATGGCTTCAACTGCCGTCGGTTCCCGAAGTTTTCAGGCCTTTTGGGCTTCATTTCTTGTACGGGCTTGGTGGGGACGGCCCAAATGCGGTAAAGTTCATTAAAACCCTATGTGGATTCGCCCATAACCTGGCTAAAGAGCGTGGGTGCGGGGTGGTGGCAACAGAGGTTGCAAGTCGCGAACCGCTCAGGTTAGGTGTACCCCACTGGAAGAGTCTATCATGCACTGAGGATTTATGGTGCATTAAACGGTTAGGGGAAGACTACAGTGACGGATCTATCGGTGATTGGACCAAGTCACGACCTGGTCTGTCCGTTTTTGTTGATCCTAGGGAATTCTAACCAAAAATCTAGTTTAGAAAAAACAGCTTTTTTGTTTTATCTTTTTTTCACTTAATTTATGTCAGTTTTAGCTTATTCTTGGAGAACATCAGGAGGGGGGCAAAGAATAGAAGGAATGAGAAGATTTGGATCATCTTTTGTTGTTTAGTTGTTATTGTTGTAAAGGGAATATCTCTCTCTGCTTTTTGTAAATGGATGTGGCTTTTTAGATCCTCTTTGAGCCAAACAAGCCCTTAAATTTTTTTAATTGTCATGTCCGTTTTTTCCTTTATGATCATATATTCTAAATTGTGACATGAAGCTAAAGAAAAGGCATTCTAAATCATGGGTTTGAAGGGATATACTTGAAAAGATGTGTGTATAAAATCTTTGATAGAGAAAAAAAATGGTGAAACCATGGGCGATGAGAAATTGTAAAGGACAAAATGTTATTACAAATGTGGCGGGGACCCTTTAGTAGATGGACATCATAGATGGAATGTGATATTTGCTATAGGTGACTTTTTGTTTGATTATGTTGGATGTTTCTTTTTTAAGATGCTTGTATTCTTTACTAATGGAATATTACAAAATTGATATTTGATTTATTTACGGTTGAAATATTCAGATCTCTGATAAAAAAAAATTGTTGGACTCTGTTCAATAGCTACGATTTGAAAGAAACGAATTACTAAACATATTTTATGATAAAAAGGTAAATATATTATTATCGAGTATAATCACTTTAAACCATTAACGTAGTGACTGACCTTTGATGCTCTTGGAGGCAATTGAGGACATGGATGGAGAGGATATGCGAGGAGGCTTAATGGCTTGTGTATTGTGTCCTAATAACAATTATATTTACATGTACAAAAAAAGCCTTGATTTAAAATTAAATTTATTGTATGCACCCCATATTTTTGGCTAAATATCTTTTTTTTTTACTCAAATATATGAAAATCATGAAAGTATAAGTTCATTTAACTATAAAAAACGTGCAACACACGTGCAAGAAACTAATTATATGAAATGTTTGTAGTTTTTGTATCTAGTTTTGCATACTAGATTACTAAAATTAATTATATTTGACTCCGTATAGTTAGAGATGACTTGAACATTACGTTTGGCTTTCATTAATGGGCATACTTGATTATACTCTTCTTGTTTAAGTCATGCTTATTTAGCTCATGTCATAATATAACTTGATGTATGACGATGACAAAAGTGATGGTGGACTCAACAAATTTTTACTAACATATTAATTTCTCAACATATAGGTTTATTTACATGTATGAATTACAGAAAGGGATAATTGGTTACAAATTTCACATGTAGTATATTTCAAATATGTTTAAATAAAAAATTAGACTGTCCATTATTTAAAAATATATGTATATTGTATATACTACAAAAATATCTTTTTCGACTCTAATAAATAAAAACATAAAGTGTAAATCCATTTACCCGTGCATACTTTATCGATATAGTGTGCATACTTGATCATACTCTTCTTGATTAAGTCATACTTATTTAGCTCATGCATCAGTTTATGATAATGACAAAAGTGACTGTGTATACTTAACAAATTTTTATTAACATATTAATTTCTAAACAAACACGTGTATTTACGAGTACAAACTACGAAAGGGAACATATTTCATATACAACACTTAATGTTTACCAAGTAGAAATTGTTGACCCCAAAAATTGTATCAATGATGTGGCCAACAGATTCCAAAATCTCTCACGTCCACATAAGCTAAATCCTAACACATTTGGATAAGTCGCTAGTTAAACGGTCGAACAAATTAGAGGAATAATTTAGGATGTGGGAGAGCTTAGAACATCAGCCTCCAATCGATAAAAAGGGAGTTGGTTTGGGAGTAGAATACTTAAAGTATGTGTAGCAAGAATCTAGGCTTGAGAGTCCAAACTTGCATTAACCCCAAATGACACTAAGTGTGAGCTTTTATACTTGAGTAAGATAAATGAGGCCCATTGGATGATAGGATATATGGCCTCGTCAAATTGATTGGCCCTTCTTGTTGCACGTGTCAATCAATCAATCAAAACATTAAAAGCTAGGTCCCCTATTGCATCTATAAGTCTTAGTTTGTGCAAGTGGGATTTGACTGTGTAGAGGCGGCGTTTGACAACGAATTGTCTTGTCAATTATTTCATCACAAGATCTATCAAAGATCTTGCAATCGCCTCATCATGATTAACTCATACATGGGGTCTACATAAAAAGGGTTTGGTCCAGTTTCGTTCTACAGGAAAAAAGGAGGTCACCTGTATATGACAGAGTCATCAACGTCGTTGTTTAAGGCGTGGAGTCCCTAAATCGCCACGCAGCTTAATCAATACCACGTGTGGCCTTTAATATATCTTATGGGTAAACAACGGTATTCTATAAAAGATAAGCATATGTTCTTGTTTAACTGCATGTAATAACTACTTATTTTCTTAATTAAAGGAAAGTTGTCAAGTTCATTTCAGCTCTTGTTTGGTGAAGTTTTTTCAAATTTTAAGTTAGCAAAACTTCAATTGTTAACCACGTATTTTATTAAATTCACAATTTTATTCTCTTTTTTAAATTTTTTTTATTACACATATCATAAGACCCACTAATCTATAATTTCAAAAAACTTAGTCTCGAGGATTTTCTTGTAATTGGATAAAAAGTGATCGGGATCATGCCTTCGGCGAGGGATTTTCACCGGCTAATAAAAGCTCATATGATACACGAAGGGGTAAAAAGTGATAGTTGAAGAGAGAAATAAATGTGAATGCTAACTGGCTTCAGTTCAGTTTGTACAGCCATTTTTCTCATCCCGACAGGGCTGAGTGGTAATACTAACCTGTGTGGAGCTCCACCACAATCCTAAAATGCTACCTACTGCTCATAAGTCAGCTTCTACTCACTCGCCGGGTCCTTTGTTGTGAACACATTTTAATTTGTTACTAATTATTATAAAGCTTGTTAATAATCGAGCATGTATCATTTTTTCGTAACATTTTAAATTACTACAACAATATCTTGTACTTCTTTTGTGTGAATAGGATTAGAAAAGAATGCAAATAGTCTATTATGCATTACGGCTTATGTTAATTTAATTTATTAAGCCTAAATATTGTAGCTATACGGGAGTACGTACGCAAATAGATTATTAGGGTCAGCCTAATTTTTCTTGTAAACAAGGAGCCGTCATTATGGTTTATGAAATAATTAATGCTTTAAAATTCGGTCCGGGCATTGACCTAAAATAGAGAAATGGTCAACAATCAAAATGTTCAATCAGGATCAAACCGGAGATAATAAATAAATATTTATAAACATTTTTATTTTGACAATAATATATAATTACATTTTCACACCACCAATTCAAAATAAATACAAATATGTCATATGTATGTTATTTAAGATAAAACTTATGAGTTTTTAATTTGTTGGATCACTTAAAAACTTATTCCAATTGTACTAAATAATTTGTAAAGTTTAAAAAAATGTTAGCAATATATAGGAATTGAGTAATTTAATTTTGTACTTATACACCATGTGGCTATAAATAATATTGAACAAGTATGATTTATTGACGTTTCTCAATCCCACATTGAAAGCGTACTGAAAATGTGTGCTTTATTGAAGATTGTCAATCCCACGTTAGAAATTTATGAATTACGGGACTCAATAAATGGATATAAAATAGCTCCACGAGGGTGGGAAAATGGGTAAATGGGTTTGCCATCTTTTAGGTAATCTTTTTATTATATAGTAATAAAAAATATATTTTTTGTTTAAAAATAAGTTTTAGGAACCGATCCAATCCTTAAACTGTGACCGATTCCTAGTTTTTGGTTTATTTGACCGATTTTTCAGTTATTTGACTGGTTTTTTATTAAAAGGTTTTTTCATTATAACCGGACCGGATTTTGGTCCGATTCTCGATTTTTCCGGTTGAATCGCCCGATCGAGTCCGATTTTAAACACATTGGAAATAATCATCATAAAAGAAAAGGGATTAGAGAAAACAGAGTGAGTGATTTTCCTTTTATCATAGTAAATTAAAATAGCGACGGAAGGGAATGTAATCTCATACTGAAGCCAACCTCTATAAATTTTGTGTGTTCTTTGGTGTCTTTTTTCTTATTGTGATTTTATTGCTCTTGGTGATATAAAAATTTAGTATTAAAGTTTTTAATTCTTAAACAACTCAATTCCGATTTAAATAATTTTGGCATCCTCTAAATTTCACCTCAAAACAACTTCAAGTAAAAAAAAATGAAAATTTTCTCATAATAATCAACTTCGAATTGACCATAATGATAAAACAGCGGCTTGATGCTTCATTATTGATTCATTCAACTCCAAATTTCATCTTTCATGCTACTTTTTTTAACGTTATATTATATTTGATAGAGAAGGACGCGCAAAATGGGTCCGAAATCTTTGACTTTTTCACGTGAATTCTGCGAATCAACAGCATTATTTGAGACTTTAATCTTAAATTAACATAGAATTAATGTTCATTAAATGGTCAAGACATTTTCTTTTGTGTAATTTGATCCCCGTGGCAGCTAAAAGATAGGGTTAGGCAAGTTCTTACCAATGCTGGCCTAATTCTAGTTAACTAACGTAAATTAGGCTAGACACTCACGTCTCAATGTTTTTCTATTCGAGGAAAAAGAGAGATTTCTTGACAAGTTGAAAACAAATAATGACCTTATGGCGTGACCAGGGCGAGATTAAAATTAAATTTTAGGATTCGTTAAAATTTAAGAGTTGAATTCGACACCAACTTTCGTATTTTAGCTAAAAAATTTTGAGCCAAATTTATTAAGCAAAAAAGATTCAGAATTTACTGTGTTCGATTCCATTTAACCTATGAAAAGGTGTCCCTAACACGAACAACACTTCACGTGATTAAGGAAGAGAAATAAGTAGTTTTATCTATTCTCCCATATAATACTAATATAAAGCGTTTCGTGTGCAAAATTAGATAAATGAGAAATGTGAACACAAGATATTTTTAAGATACGATCGATCAATAATTATCCTGAAAAAGTCATTTATTAGCCCAGAAAAAAAGTGATTCTACATGACAAAAAGTTGCCAACAGGATGGAGTTTGGGAGAGGTTAAAAGCCTTGACAAGGATTTCTATTTGTTTGGTTGACTTCAGCTTATGAAGGTGGTCAACGTACGAGGAGATTGTGGAAGAAAGTAGGCATCGGACAGGCTACTATAGTCAAATTTGGTTGGCATTTTGCGTGGTCTCTAATCCGATTACTACCTACAAATTCTTTGTTTTTTGACAAACCAGAATTGTCAATTATATATTTTTCTGAAATTTCATGAAATTTTAATATCATTTTCAAGGGATTTTCATGTAAAATTTTATCATTTTGTATTATTTAGACTTTCATGGCATTTTTAAGAGGCTAATCGAGAAGAGGCCTTCAAAGTGAAAGTGATTTAGCCCTTTATTGTACTAAGAGGAAAAATAAGTTCAAAAGAGGCTTTCGAAGTGAAAGAGTCTTTTGACATTATCAGATAATGAAAGTGTTGTTTAATTAAAACAGTTTGATAAAACATTTTTTTTTCCTGAAATTATGGTACTCTTTGAGTGGAAAAATAAGTTGTTTCAAAGTAAAAGTGATTTAGACCATTATGGTAGTACTTTTTGAGCAAGCTAAGTGGAAAAATTAGTTCAAAAGACATTCTTGAAGGGAAAGTTGGATGAACATGGCTCTTCAAAAGAAGTGACGTAATTTGCACATGGCATGAGAAAATGGAAAGTAAAAATTTCTTGCCGGATGATATTGAAATCTTACTGGAAAGAAAAAGGACGGGAAAAGTGCAATTTCTCGATGCTTATATGCATTCACTACATCAAAAATGACATTTAGCAACACGTAAAAGGAAACATTCGTTGATTAAATGTTGTTAAAGGGATCTATCGCAATACTTTAGCAAGTGAATGTTGCTATTGGCTAACATAATTGAACTTTCGCAATATTTTTTAAAACATTTTTTAAACGTTGCGAAAATATTGTTAAAGGAGTCTCCTTTTGCAATGTTTTACTTTTAGCAACGTTTTTTGAACGTTACGAAAAAAATTACTTTTTGTAATGTTCTCTGGACGTTGCGAAAAGTTTCACGCTTTACAACATTTATTAAACGTTGCCAAAAAATCTTACATTTTGCAATGTTTGCTGAATGTTGCAAAAAAAAAATTCACTTTTTGCAATGTTCGTTAAGTGTTGCAAAAAAATACGTTTAGAGCATGTTTGGCAAAATTCATACTTCTGCCTTTTTGTAGAAAACTTCTCAAGTCACCTCGAACCAACTTCTTGTTGGACTTCTTTTAACCAAACAAAGTACTTTCAAATTTATTTTTAAGACATATCCTTGAACAACTTCTTAGCTCAAGTAGTAGTTTTTAATTTTTCAAAAATTTGGCCAGATGGTCCCTTAGTCTCTAGACTCTAGTAATGGTTTATGGTCTTAAAAAATTGTTAAATTGATTAAAAAGTCAATTTCACCAATTTGCAAAATATTATCACTTGTTAGGGGGAACCGCCACGTGGCCATCTTATTTAGGCTGTGCACTGAATCGCTGAGCCTCCATCTACGAAAGATGAGGCCCATGTATAAGACGGGACTCATGTAATTTTGAGGCAATTACCTCCGAGTTTTTTTAGCTATTGGTGGTGCACGTGAAGAATTAATTGTAGAATGCTTGATGTGATATTTGTAAAAAGTGTATTTGTGTCTTGTCTTGTCAATAAGGTGTAAGATCATTTATAGCCTTGAAAAGATACGAATTGACGCATCAATCGATGAGATGATGACACGTGTAGTTTGATCAAAAGGTCACCGATTCATTTGTAATACTATAAATACCCCCACCACGTGAAATGTAAATGCTAATGCAAATTTATATACAAAGAACAACACTATTTGCTCCCCAAACATACTTTCTACTACAAATCTTGCTCTTAACGTTTGTTGATTGTTATACAATCGTATTTCGTTACTCCGTCGGAACCTGAACAGAAACGTCTCGTGTCGTTGAGCTTCTCCCAAGTCCAAACTTGGAGGATCAACATTTATGTGTTGGATCTAGCTGCGTATGCACGAGTGGGTTCGACATCTGTTAACAGCATTTTTTTATGTCAACATTAAGTATAAAAAAACTTCGATCAAAATTCATATAAGACTATGTTTGGTTAGGGGTGTTAATGAGTTGAGTTAGCTCGATCCACCTATCAAGTTAAATTGCACTCGCTTTTGGGATGAGCCGAGCAAGTGGCTTGTTTCAAAAAAGGCCAACTCAGCTCGTCCCACCAACTCGCCTATTGGAGGGTTGAGCCACTCGCAATCACGCTTGCCTAGTTTTTTTTTTTTTTTAAAATAAACAGATTATGCTGTTATTTGGCGTGAATTAAAATTTTGCTAAAAATATAAGTTAAGGTTAACAATTAATTTTAACAACATATTCTATAAAATCCACAAATTTTTAGTCATATATTTAATTAATTTTTATCAAATCTACTAAAATTTTGATTTTTGTAATTACATCAAACAAGAACTATATCTTTTATTTTGGAAAAAAAAAATTATAAATTTAAATTCAGACAGTCGCATGGCTACTATATGACAGGTGCCATCAAATCACCTGCTTTTGTGGTTGAATTTCTACTTTGAATTGAATGCTGCAAAGTAGCACAATGCATGGTTCACGAGCCAACTCGTGCGAGTCGACAAATAGTTTGCTCAAGGAACTGTTGATCAACTCGTGCTTGCTACTCGCATCGGATGCAAGCGGAGCGGAGTTGACTTGTTCCTATGGTGAGTCGCTCCCTCTCCCCGCCTAACAGCCTACGATTGGTACACTATTTTCATATATCGTATTATAACGGTAGTATGTTGAAGAACCTAAATCTAGCTACTTTTAATGGGCCTCAGTATGGAAAAGATATTAAAGAAAGCCCAACAAAAAAGTTTTCACCAACAATAATTACTCACATTCCGATTGGACTTATCATGGCCGAATCCAAATCCGATTAACCATATCAAGAAACGAATCCAGATCTTTTCAACTGAATATTTCTCATCCTGTTTATGGATTCCAAGTTCAATTATTATTCTGAATAAAGTATAGTAAAGTGGATTCGGGTCAAACCCTGAAACTAGTTGCTACTCTTCCCTCATTCGAATAAACAAAATATCCCTAAAGAGAAATAAGTAAAGGCCCCAATAAACAAAACCCAATCAAATAGCCCAATTCTGACTTTCTTTTCCGTTGGTGGTGAATTTTGGATATAAAATAGGGAAAATTACAGTAGCAGTCCCTAATATTTTCAATTTTTACAAACATTACCCAACCTTTATTTTGTGTTAGAGGAGATCCCTAACATTTCATAAATATGCAACCGTCCACCTTTTCGTTAATTGACCAAGAACATGATTTTAATCACATTGTTAATTATTTCTATAATGGTAAAATGGTAATTTTATTTCATATAAAAATAATTAAAATAATTAAATAAAAAATCATTTTCCACAACTACCACATCCCGTCCAAAGATTCCAAACCCTGCCTCCTACTCAAAACGAAAATCACCATCGCCCACCGTCGTTCGCCACCATCAACACTACTAAATCCACAACCACAACCACCACCACCCCACCTCAATGAATCTACAATGGCAAGCCAGATTTGGGGAAAAAACCACCACCACTACCACAACACGTCTACCACCTCCTACAATCCACAGTCACCAAACACTTCTACCAGAGGACATCCACCAAACTGATAGTACTATTGGGCTAAACTCCTTCTCCCGTATCAGATCCTTCAAATCTAGGGTTAGTTCCAACTCCAGCATCAGGAATTGCAAAATCAGCAAATGAAATACTCTATTAGACATTGCAGCATAAGCATAAC
Source organism: Fraxinus quadrangulata (assembly GCA_903798255.1). Classification (NCBI taxonomy): domain Eukaryota; kingdom Viridiplantae; phylum Streptophyta; class Magnoliopsida; order Lamiales; family Oleaceae; genus Fraxinus; species Fraxinus quadrangulata. Next base: position 26,866 of record CAIGRB010173458.1, on the reverse strand, counting down.
CAATTCTCAAGCTTTCTTGGTCCAACATCTGAGTGCTCATGTTGCTGTAGTTTCTCCAAGCTCTAGTGCTCATCCGCCTCACAAAATTCGAAGGAAATATGAAATTAGAGAAGTGCCTTGCCATATATAGTGGAATGGCTGCTGCAAATTGAACTCGAGAATGGTGGATGGTCAGAACTTGAATTATTTTCATATATACAGACAGAAGTAGCTTGCCGTTGCAGTTGAAGGTGGTGATGGCTTCGATTTTGATTTTGACTTCTCATTTGGGTTTCATTTGATAGTGAAAATGAGGATAGCAGAGGTGGTGGAGGTTGCGGATTCGACGACGGTGGGCAGATTTGAGCGGCGATGAGTAGTTAGGGTTGGGTTTTAGGGTAGGGGTAGGGTTTTGGATGGGATGGGATGAGGTTGATTCGGAAGATGATGGTTTTTTTATTTTTTATTTAATTGTTTTTATATGGAATGAGATAGAGTTACCATTTTACTTTTATAGAAATAATTAATAACGTGGTCAAAATCATTTTATTGGTCAACTAATTGAAAAGTTGACAGTTTTGTCCAGATGAACCTCAACTGTATATTTATGAAAGATTAGGAACCTGCACAAAATGAACGTTGAAGTAAAGTTTATAAAAATTAAAAAGATTAGAACCGCTGTTGCAATTTCCTATAAAATATATAGAGAGAATTTTTAGAATTAAAAATTTGTTTAACATTCTTTCGTATTTTGAACAAAAGATTTCTAATTTCAGTTCCACGAGTACTTGAACTTTTTGCTACCAAACACTACCTTTATGTTTGCTACCAAACACTACCTTTATGTTTGCTAGTATGAACCACAAATGGGTTATTCTTCAGGAATAAGAGAAAAAAAAAGAAGGGAAAATTACAAAAAAACCAAGTGTTAAGTTGTGAATTTTTAAAAATCAGGTTTAAGTTTTATCTATTCAAAAATCAAGTATTTTATTTTCTATATAAAACCATAAATCTATTCAAACCCTAAAATAATCCATTTCTCTCAACTCTCTCACACTCTCACCATTTCTCTCCACTATCTCCATCGCCTACTGCCTGTCGTCTCCACCTGCTTCTCCTCCCTCTAGAAGCGTCGAGGCGTTGCTACCGTTCACAGCAGCGTCGCAACACTGGCAGCAACGTCAAGCCTCCATCGCCCGCCGCCTCCACCTGCTTCTCCTCCTTTCTCCCACCCCCTCCATTTCCCTAGCAGTGTCGAGGAGCTGCTGCCGTTCACAGCAGCGTCGCGATGCTGACAGCAGCGCCGAGCCTCCACCGCCCGCCGCCTCCACCTGCTTCTCCTCATTTCTCCCATCCCCTCCCTCTCCCTCTCCCTAGCAGGGTCGAGGCGCTGCTGTGGCCAGCGTCGCGATGCTGCTGCTGTTCGTCTGTGGGCCAACTGTGTTGGTGAATGGTCTGTGGGTGTTGGGCGCATGTGTCGTTGCTGTGTGGCTGTGTTGGCAGAGGAGCTTGTTGGTAGAGCGGTGTTGGTGAATGTGGTGTGTGGGTCGGCTGTGTTGGTGAATTTGGTACTTTGAATGTAATTTAGCATAGCAGTTTGTTGGTGGTTTGTGCTGATCTGTGGTGGTTTGGGCGGTGTTGTATTGTGTGTGGTGGTGTTGCTGTTGCGTTGTGGTGATGTAATGCTATGACGGTGGTGGCGGGTTAGGGTGGTTGCAAGTGGCAGTAGGGGCAGCAGTGGTAGTGTTGGTGATGGTAGTATGTGACCTACTATTTGATGGTATGTGACCAAATATTTGATGGTACGTGCTGTGGGTGCAGTGGTAACACTGTTGGTGTGCGGTTGTATTTACTTGATGAGGTGGGTTGACAATGGTGGTGGCAGTCAACGGTGGTGCAGGCAGAGGATATGGTGATTTTGGTATTCTGTGACTGAAAATATACTATGTGATCTTAAAATTCTATAATTTGTGACCAACCATTTTGTTATCTGTGACCTTAAAATTCTATAATCTGTGATTAAAAATATGATCTGTGACCAACCATTTTGTTATCTGTGACTTAAAAATTATTATATCTGTGACCGTGAAAAAATATGTGACCAACTAATTTGGAAATCTGTGATTGTGTGACCTATAATCGTCAGAATCGAAGCAATCGTCAGAATCGGAGCACTCGTCGAAACGGTCGCCGGAATAGTCCCCGAAATGGTAAGGAGGGTGGTGGTGGTGGTGGGGTGAGTTAATTATATTATATTATATTAGAATTAAATATTTAATAAATTTATTTAATAATTAATTAATAAATAAATA
>CAIGRB010173421.1:0-28568 GCA_903798255.1 Fraxinus quadrangulata | reverse complement strand
TCGGGTATGTCAAGAATCATATGAAGGTTGTGAATGATCAATAGATGATTCGTCACTCTTAGATAGTAAGAGATTATGATCTACATTTTATCCAGTTAAGTTGATAATGAAATCCTTGGCCAAGGTGAACTCGTAAGTCGAAAATGAGTTTTCGACTTACATTGACTTAACAGCAGGATAAAAGATATTATCGATAAATGAGATTGACACATATCCATAACTCGTAATTGATCGGATTATATTGACGAAAGAATTATAGTTTCACAGTGACGAACAAGTTTTGTTTTATCACACTACATGATATTTCCCGTCATATATATTACCCTGACACATTGGTAGATATCAATCTGGGACGACGAATGTGAATTAGTAATAAATTAAAAGAAGTGTTTTAATTTATCGATTTTGATCAGATCAAAATAATAATTTACGTCGTTAGACATCGTTATTGGGAACCTAATGGATTTATCAATTAATTAATTGATAAGTGTTGGATAATTAATTAATTAGATTAATTAATTCGTGGTCCAGACTTAATTAATTTGATTAATTAAGTAGTGGACTGGGTTAAGTCTAAGAGACGGACCGAGCCCACTTGAGCTTATATTAATATGCTACTAGGGTTTGAGAATTGTATGGATTTTTCAATATTCTTGATAGCACAAGAAAAGAAATCATAGCCGTCATTCTTGTTCTCCGTGTGGATCACCATTGGATCCTAATGGATCACACACAAAAGAAAACTAGAAAAATGAGATTTATCAATTAATTAATTGATAAGTGTTGGATAATTAATTAATTGGATTAATTAATTCGTGGTCCAGACTTAATTAATTTGATTAATTAAGTAGTGGACTGTGTTAAGTCTAAGAGACAGGCCGAGCCCACTTGAGCTTATATTAATATGCTACTAGGGTTTGAGAAATGAATGGATTTTTCAATCATTCTTGCTAGCACAAGAAAAGAAACTCTAGCCGTCATTCTTGTTCTCTATGTGGATCACTATTAGAAGCTGGAAAATTGGATAGCTTGGATTGCAGATCGTGATAATTGGAGTTTAAGAATTAGCAAATATCTTTGCAGAATTCATCAAAGATATAATTCATATCACAATTTCTATCTAAATACAAAGCAGATCCGTGGTGAGAATTGAAAATTGTTTACATTCCGCTGCGTATGATTAAGTAAATTCCCAACAATACCATGATTATATATCATTGGGATGATCAAATGGACGTCGTAAAGGTCTAATTTTTAGAGGAGAAAATGTTGTTAGTGATGTATCACGTCCCAAAATCAGCAACCTTTAACAAGGGTCTTAGCTTTTGTTGTCGCTCGAGCGTGATAAACTAGCATGTTGTTAAAGCGACAGTTTCTTCGTCGACGGAGTTAACTAAATAATCAGCTAATTTTCTCTCTTTTCCTTCCAACTTTAGACCGTAATTTCTCATTCACTTTGAATTGATTTGGAGATTCTAAATATACCACGACGATCTACTCGACGAGTAGATAATTTGATTATCGAATTAAGTTCGAATATTTAATCAAAATTGACATAAAAGTCACTTTTTCACATTTATATTTAACCAATTCCAACATTACTAATATTGGAACTCACCTGAAGGAGTAATGTCATTACCGCCGACGGATGTAAAGAATCAATTTAGATAACAATTGCATAACAGTAAATAATAGATCAATTTAAATATATTGTGACATGATTAATTTAATTGAACATATCAAGTTTGAACACCTATCTAGTGCTGCTCTAGCACCATGAATATTAGATAATATTATTATTTTTTAAAATTAAATTTCAACCATTTATTTTTTCTTAAAGTAATTCTACACGTCAATCAATTTTTTTTTTAATTACATATTTTTTGAAAAATCACTATCTCACAATCTATTTTCTATCGAACTGGGTTTCAAACTTGGCTAAGATTCAATAGATTAACCTAAAAAATAAAAAATGAAGTAACAGACCGACAGCAATTTCTGGAAAATAAAGGTTGTGGCAGGGCTATCATTTAGGTATAGAGCAGCTTTAATACAGAGGTGAAGTGATTGTAGGTAGTAGTAACTAATGAGGTGAAATGTGTGCCAATCAACTTCAAACCGTTCTATTACTTTCCGAAGGGCGACATTTCGTACGACGTTGCGTAGCTCAAATGAAGCTCATGTCAGTGTTTGAATAAACATGCAAGTCACGTCGATCGTCAGTGCTTAACATGTTTATTAGTTCAAACTATGCCCGAGCTTTTTCTAAGAACAGAGAACAGAATTTGGAAGGAGTGATTTTTTTAGAATATATCAACAAAAAGTAAGAACGTATTAAATTATTTTATTAAGAAAAAATATAGTTAAAAGTGAATATAGAAAATACATTTTAACGAATGAAGCTCAGCTGCTCAAAAAGGGTTATATGTAAAAATCTTTCATTTTAAGGCATCCATTCCCTCCTAACGTACACAATTGGATCACATTTGGCAAAGTTCTTTAGGTTATAAATTGGTGAGACTCAAGATAAATTATGTGATTAAAATAGATAAAAATTGTGAGTTCAAAAAACATGATTAAAAATGAAGTTTAACTTGTTAAGGAAGTCAAAGAGGTTGGAAGAGACATAATCGAGCATAGTTATCAAACTCTATCCAGACATTGAATTGTAAGTGGCACCAGATCACAGGTCATTGGTACAGTCTGTACCCAACGATTAAACTAATATATAGGTCCATTCCTATCAAATCGGTGAGTTAATTTCTCTCAAATGTAGCAAGAATTATTGTGGAATCATATTTGGCGAACAATTATGATTTATGGCACCTGTTTGGTTTGAATTAAAATTAAATTAAAATTTCAAGTCAAAATCAACAATTAATTTTCAATCATACATTCTATGGGATTCACAACTTTTTAACAATACATTTTATCAACTTTTATCAAAATCTATTAAAAAATCGATTTTAATCTTTACAAAATAGGGGCATAATATGGTTGCCAACATGTCACGTAGCATTCACTTGTTAGACCTAGCTCCCCCTTTGACATTTTGTGATAAAATCTTTTATTTCAAAATTTAAATCAAACCGCCTAACTACAAACTACTTAGACTCAATTCTCAATATTTACTTCAACATCTTGTCAAGCTGTTTCATAAAATACATGGAAACAATAATACTTAATTGTTAGGTTTTAGTTGATTTTGTAATTGGAAAATTCTGTGGACAAAATGACTTAATTTGATAGGATGTAAATGTTTAAGGAGTAATGTGCAATTTGTTGAAAAGTTAGTTAGTAGGTCTAGAGTATCGAGTTTGGAACAAGGAGGAAAACGACGAGAATTTTCGTTGGACTATTGCCAAGGGTTGGCTCGAGCTATAAAAGCAGAAATATGGTCGTTAGATCGTCGCCCCTCATTCGCTCGAGCGACAGTACTGTCCAAGAAATTTTATTTTGCGATTTCAAGACTTTTTACCCGACCTATTCGTTTCTTGACCTACATATAAATATCAGAACTCACCTGCACGTTTTTTTAAGGTTGAATATTGAGGAAAAAAGTCTAGAGAATGAATCCACCATATTACTGCTTCAACCTTCATCTTGTGTGAGATCTTTTGAGAGAAAAACATCAGTTTTATAATCCAAATACCAAAAATCACTTCCTCTACATCTGGTCAGAGTTCTGAAAATCGAAGAAAGTTGACAGGAGTTTCTGTCCGTGAAGAACGGGTCATGCTTCGTGATCTATGGGAGATAAATGAATTCACAAGACTTGGAGTGCTGCAAGGTAGCAGATACCACAGAGAGCTTTGGCAACAGCAGCTGTAAGGAGTGCAGTCGGGTGATCAGATAGTACGGGTCGTCTAGTCTGGTAGACTGTAAATTGTTAAATTCATTTATAGTGGATTGACGAGCAAAGTGTCTGGAGTTTTTTCCAGTTAGGTTTCTGTGTGATCATTCTGGTGTTTGATTTACTGCTTTATCATTTGATATTTATTATACAACTGCGATAATTCAATTTAGGACATATTGAGTTGAATGTTTAACCATCTAGTTAAGAATTAAAAGTAATTTGTTACTGTTTAATTCGTTAGTAATTTTAAATTTCGCATTATACACCTACTCACCCCCTCTAGGTGTTATTAGGGTCAAACTATGCGTTTCTCACTAGTGAAAAGTAAGAAGCAACTGACAATTTAAAAAATATATATGTAAAACTAAGTTATATAAAACATAAGTAAAATATGTGTAACACCAAAATATGCAATACTATATGAATTACTAATTTAGAAAAAATATATAAAATATTAATATTGACAAAGTACAAAACACAATATTAATATTAAAATTTCGACAAAAATTAAAATGACTCTCTCTAACTCAAATATCAATAAAAAATTTAAAATTTTCCCCAAAAAATTTATGAATGAGTTAATAAAAAATGTACATGTACAATTATGCAAAATTATGCAAAACATGTGATGGAAAAACAAAAAATTTCCTGAGATTACTATTTTTATTTTTCATAGATTTTTAAATGTATCATCATGAACAATTATTTACTTATTTACACATGTACAATTCATAAATAATAAACTTTTTCCACATAACTTATTTTAAACTTAGATGCAGTAAATGTTGACCTATGATTGATTTTAAGTTTTGATTATAACAAACAAATTATTTTTATATCTAACATTTATATTTGAGACTTCATTGATACATGTTACGAACCTGGTGGAAATCGATCACTTGCATAACGAACTATCGGAGACAAATCAAGTATTCACGCCAAATTCAAAATCGAGCAACAAAACATGCATTCGCACCAATCAATTGACGATATTAGACTTAGATGATTCGAATTCATGTGTAAAGGTAAAACGTTTTAATTCACAGTAATGAATCACTACAAGCTCGTGAGTTAATCTTTTTTGCACGAAATAAATTTTGCACAAAAGCACTTGAATGAAAATTATTTTCAATGTAACAAAAACCTTCACTTGACTTTTGAACTCTTTTTCAATGACACTTAGTTTGAAAAAGTTAACTGAAAATGTCCCTAAAGGATCTACACTTGCAAAATAATCAAGAAAATGAAAAATCGGAGATTTCCAGTTGGGCAGACGTCCGGTAGCTCAATGGTCAAACTTTTAATCGTTCTGATTTCTGACGCTCAACGACTAGTTCATTCGTCCGGTACAGTGGCGGACGTCCGGTAGGATAGTCCGATTGGACAAATAATTTCACGTTTTTGACTTCTATAAATACCAACTCACTTACCATTTATTACAATCATTCAAGAGCATTCAATTGAAATTATTTCGAGCTAAAATTGCATTTATCCATTATCAAATCATTTTGGTATTGAAAAATATTTGATTAAATTAACTCTTGAAAAATCATTCTATACATCAAAGTTTTTTATATCTAACACTTGAACTTCATTCATTGATATCTATTAAAGTGTTAGTCTATTTCTCTTCTTGTACTCAAACTTTGAATATATTATTCATTAATAAAAGAAGATTTCACTAGTAAAGTTATTTGGATTGTGGGTCGTGTTGAGGTCCCGTAAAACTCAACATAGTAAAAGAATATGTGCTCCTTACCTGTAAGTCACCGAAAGCTTTGTAAAGGGTTGGATTGCACAACAAGTCAATCAACATAGTGAAATTGGCTTTGCTCGTGCTGGAAAGCTTGGTAACGGAGGACGTAGATCATTGAGTTAGATCGAACCTCCATAATTATATCGTTTGCACTCTCTATCCCTCTTTATTTATTGCTTTCATATTCGTACTTACTATTTGAATTTATTTATTTAGTTATCACATGCTTGATTTTAAGTTAATTTTTTGAAAAAGTTTTAATAACCAATTCACCCCCCTCTTGGTTAGCTATTATTGGGTTTCAATTGGTATCAGATCAATGTACTTATTTTCAAAGATTTCAAAATCTTGAGTAATGACCAACCCAATGTTTCAAAATTATGAAGGACATTCCACAAATCGACCTCACTTGTTTAATAGCACATATTATAATTATTGGAGGGCTAGGATTATAACTATTGGAGGGCTAGGATGATGATTTACATTCAATCTATTGATTATAATATTTGGGAAGTTGTAGAGTATGATCCTTATAAGCCTACCAAGACCATTAAGATAGACGGTCAACCCTTTCAAACTATCCCAAAACCTAGCAAGTGTATGATGAAGAAGACAAAAGAAAATTATCCTTGAATGCCAAAGCTAAGAATTTACTCTATTGTGCATTATACAAGAATGAATTTAATCGTATTAGTACTTGTGAATCCGCGTATGATATTTGACATGCACTTGAAGTTATTCATGTTGGCACTAGTAAAATTAAAGAGATAAAAATTAATAGGTTAGTCAAGGAATTTGAAACTTTCTTTATGAAATAAGATGAATATATTGTTGATATGATTACTCGTTTTACCGATATTGTAAATGGTCTAAAACAATTCGATCATTTGTAAGTAAAATGCTTAGGTTGCTTTCGGAGAAATGAAGATCTTTAAGGATGTTGATAGAAAATACCAATGATGTAAATACATATCCTTTGGAAGAATCGTATGGAACTTTAATGACATATGAACTTAACAAGGCCGATGTCAAGGAAAAGACAAGAAATAGCAAAGAAGAATCAAAAGAGGAAAGGCGCCAAATTGCCCTAAAATCGGCAAATTGATGAAGGCACAACAAGCAACGANAAAGGAAGCTCCTAAGCGACAAATTGCTCTAAAATCGGCACTTGATGAAGGAACAACAAGTAGCAATATGAGTGATAAAGAGCTCAATGACTTGGTCTTTCTTGTCAAAAAAAGGAGAGGATTCCAGAACAATGGAAAATTCCAAAAGAAGGAATAAAAGAGAGAAGAAAGAGGTAAGAAAATTATTTGCTATGATTATGATAAACCCGCAAAAGAATCGAGTGGCCAAACAAAAAGAAGAACATCAAGAAGAAGCCACTCCAAGCAACATGAGATGAAAGCGACAATGATGATTGCAATGAAAATGAAAGTCAAGAAGAAATCGCCAACATGTTTTTCATGGTAATCAATGATGAGGTACCATAGAAAATGACGAGCAAATGGTTCTTGGATAGCAAATGTTCGAAGCACACGGCCGGAGATAAAATCTTACTATCAAATTTCAAAAAGAAGGATAAATGTCATGTCACATTTGGAGACAATGCAAAATGAAAAATCATCGGAATTGGAAACCTTGATAATCATCTCTCCCCTTCCGTTGAAAATGTACTATTGGCCTCAAACATAATTTACTTAGTATTAGTCAATTATGTGATAAATGCTATCATATTAAATTTGATTCTTCCAAATGCCTTATTGTATCAAAAGAGGTGATATTTATAAGGAGCCATAGTAAAGATATTTATATCATAAATATCGAATTTGAAAATAATGAAAAATGTCTTTTGAGTTTGAAAGATGATACTTGATTGTGGCATAGGAGATTTGGTCATGTGATCATGGACCTTCTATAAAAAAATTTCCTAAAATTATTTTGTAAATTCGAAAATGATAAAGTTTGTGATGCTTGTCAATTTGAAAAATAAGTAAAAAGTTCTTTCAAACCTAAAGTACACTCTCCAACTACAAAACCATTATAACTTCTCCACATGGATCTTTTGTAACTGTTGATGATTTCTCAAAAGTCACTTGGGTTCTTTTCTTAAATCTTAAGGATGAAGGTCTAAAAACCTTCAAACATTTTTGCAAAAAGATTCAAAATGAACAAGAATATTCAATTTCAACTATTAGAAGTGATCATGGTGGAGAATTTGACAATCTAGCCTTTGATGAGTTTTGCAATGAAATTGGATATGAACATAATTTCTCGGTTAATCGTAAGAAAACGAAAATTCCCTACGAGCTTTGGAAAAATAGAATTCCCAATATTAGTTACTTTAGTGTTTTCGATAGCAAATGCTTTATTTTGAATACAAAAGAAAATTTGGGAAAGTTCAATTCAAAATTCGATATTGGTATTTTTCTAGGATATTCATCGACTAGCAAAATTTATAGAGTATTTAACAAAAAAATTCTAGTCGTTGAAGAATTCATGCATGTCATATTTGATGAGACTAACCCACTTGATCGTAAGAAAGGAATTGGCGATGATGCAGGTTTGGAAGCTCCATTTGAACAAATGAACATTCAAGACCAAAACAAGGACGTGACCAAAAAAAAAAATCAAATGAGCCCAATGTTCAAAGAGTGACGAAAAATCAATCGAGGCTCAAAATGACTGCTACCAAATGAATGAAAGTTTGTTCATTCTCATCCAAATGTATCACCACTAGAATTAGAAATCATCTTGGTAGTTGTGTATTCATTTTACAAATTGAACCTAAAAATTTTAAAGAAGTTGAGTTTGATAAATTTTGGATACTAGCAATGTAAGATGAGTTAAATCAATTTGAAAAAAATCGTGTTTGAGATTTAGTTGGTAGACCAAATGATCAAACCGTCATCGGTACTATATGAATTTTTAGAAATAAACGTGATGAAAACATGATAATTGTGCGTAGTAAGACTAGATTAGTGGCCCAATATTACAATCAAGAAGAAGGTATCGATTTTGAAGAAACATTTGCACCGGTAGCTATATCAGAATCAATTCGCATGCTTCTTGCATTTGCATGTCATAAAAAATTTATTATTTATTAAATGGATGTCAAAAGTGCTTTTCGTAACAGTTTTATTCAAGAAGAAGTGTTTGTTGAACAACCACCCGGGTTCAAAAATTACAAACATCCGGACTATATTTTCAAATTTCGAAAAGCTCTCTACTGTCTAAAACATGCTCATAGGGCTTGGTACGAACGATTGAGTAAATTTTTTATTTCAAATGATTTTTCAATTGGAAAAGTGGATACCATTCTTTTCGTTAAAACTCAAAAGAACAACATGATCATTATTCAAATTTATGTTGATGATATTATATTTGGTGCTAATAATATTCATCTTTGTGAAGAGTTCTCTAAGTATGAGCATGAAATTTGAAATAAGCATGATGGGAGAACTTAAATTCTTCATCGGTCTCCAAATTAAGCAAACTTGTGATGAAATTTTCATCAATCAAAGTAAGTACATTTCGGATATGCTCAAGAGATTCGACATGGATGATTTGAAGCCAATGAACAACCCTATGATCAAATCTATAAAATTGGATAAGGACGATCAAGGTACGTCCGTTGACATAACAAAATATCGAGGTATGATAGAATATCTTCCTTATTTAACTACAAGTAGACCCGATATTATATTTATTGTTTGTCTATGTGCTAGATTTCAATCAAATCCTAAAGAATCACATCTCAAGGCCGTGAAACGAATCTTTAGATACCTTAGTGACACAAAAACTTTAGGGCTTTGGTATCCTAAGGGCACTCACATTGATCTACTTAACTATTCGGATATTGATTTGGCCGGATGCACAATTAATCGTAAAAACACTAGTTGAACATGTCATTTTCTAGGTTTTGCACTTGTATCATGATTTAACAAAAAAAAAAAAAACTCCATTGCATTGTCTACCGTCGAAACCGGATATATCTCGACCGCTAGTTGTTGTGCACAAGTTATGAAACAAACTTTTAGTGATTATCACATATCCTTTGATCACACACCCATCATATGTGATAAGGCTAGTATAATAAATTTGTCTAAAAATCTCATCTTGCACACTTGAACGAAACACATTGAAATTAGAAATCACTTCTTATGAAATCACACACAAAAGAAATATATCATATTAGAGTTTATAAATATAGAAAATCAATTGGCCGATATCTTCACTAAATATCTAGCTCTTGATCATTCCTCACATATTAAAAGGAGTTTAGGCATTGTTGATGAATTTCAAATAAACAATTAAGATTACATTATTTTTATGTACACCATATTTAATGTATTAAATAAAAAGGGTGAACGGACGAGCTAACTGGACGTTCGGTTAACACGTTCAGTTTGACAGAGAATTTTTACTCTGCCAATCGGACGTCCAGTTTAAGCACCGAATGCCTGGTACTGGGCGTTTTAAAGACCCTGATTTTGTGAACTAGAGCACAAATCGCCCAATTCTTCTCCATTTTCTCTCATTTTTCTCCCTAAAAACACTCTAAATCTCTTAAAACTTCTATTCCCCGGGTACATACAAAAGGGTTTGATCCTACCTCGGGTCCATCGACTCTACCTTTTGAAGGTGATGTAGATGATGATGTTGATGATTTACGACAAGTCTCACCGCCTCACGATGTTCCTACCCCTAGTGCTCCTCGCTCTTCGTCTGGTGGTTTCACACTGAAAATCACTACAACCTCATCAAAGGCTGTATTGATTCTCTTACCTCATCAGTGGATGGATTTGGCGGAATGCTTCAGGAGTTGCAGGTCCAGCAAGACACTATTCAGGCTCAACATGATGCCATCCAAGCACAGCGGTGGACATGCAGGCTCAATAAAACACCTTCTACTCTCACTTCTAAGCACTTTTTCCTCCACTGCCTCTTCCGGAGCCGTAAATTTCTTTTGTTGCTAGTGTAGATTGTCCTTATGTTTTTATACTTCTCTACAAATCTTTACATTATGGCTTGTTTTTGTTTTAGACATCGTTATCTATGGTTATCTTCTTTTATGATTAATGCTATAGTTGTTATTCATGTTTTTCCTCATACTTGTTGCTTATGCCAAAAGGAGGAATGCAAATTAAGAACGATTATGCATAATTCATTTATGACAACATACTTAAAGTATACGAAAAAAAAGGGAAACTCTTACCTCGAATGCATGGTTATCAGTTTATAAAATATAGGGGGAATATCAATTCCATGATAAATAATTAATCATACTCTGTAAATCATCTTGTTTGTCAAAATAAAAAATGGGGAAATTATTGACCTATGATTGATTTTGAGTTTTGATTATAACAAACAAATTATTCTTATATCTAACATTTATATTTGAGTCTTCATTGATACATGTTACGAACCTGGTGAAAATCGAGCATTCACAATCAAACTTGAAAATCGAGCACTTACATTAGGAACAATCAGAGACAAATCAAGTATTCACATCAAATTCAAAATCGAGCAACAAAACGTGCAATCATGCCAAATCAATCGAAGATATTAGACTTAGATGATCCGAATTCATATGTAAAGGTAAAACACTTTAATTCACAGCAATGAATCATTACAAGCTCGTAAGTTAATCTTTTATGCACGAAATAAACTTTGCATAAAAGTACTCGCATAAAAATTATTTTCGATGTGATAAAAACCTTCACTTGACTTTTGAACTCTTTTCCAATGACACTTATTTTGAAAAAGTTAAGTGAAAATGTCTCTAAAGGATCTATACTTACAAAGTAATCATGAAAAGGGAAAACTAGAGATTTTTGGTCTGGCGGACGTTCAGTAGCTCAATAGTCAAAATTTTAACCGTTTTGATTTCAGATGCTCAACGGCTAGTTCAATCGTCCGGTAGGGATCATCCGATTGGACAAAGAATTTCACGTTCTTGATTTCTATAAATACCAACTCACTTACCATTTATTACAATCATTCAAGAGCATTCAATTGAGATTCTTTTAAGCTAAAATTGCATTGATCCCTCATATCATTTATTAACAAATCATTTTGGTGTTGAAAAATATTTGATCAAATTAACTCTTGAAAAATCATTTTATACATCAAAATTTTTTATACCTAACACTTGAGCTTTATTCATTACTATCTTTTAAAGTATTAGCCTACTTCTCTTCTTGTACTCAAATTTTGAATATATTATTCATTTAAATGTCAGTTTACTTCTCTTCTTGTTCTCAACTTTAATTATATTATTCATTAAGAAGAGAATATTTCACTACTAAATTTATTTGGATTGTGGGTCATGTTGAGGTCTCGTAAAACTGAATGTTGTAAAAGGATCGATACTCCTTACTTGTAAGTCACCAAAAGTTTTGTAAAGTATTGAATTGCACAAGTTAATCAACATATTGAAATTGGCCTTACTCGTGTTGGAGAGCTTGGTAACGGAGGACGTAGATCATTGAGTTGGATCGAACCTCCATAATCACATCGTTTGCACTTTCTATCCCCCTTTACTTATTTCTTTCATATTCGTACTTGCTATTTGAATTTATTTATCTAGCTATTACATGCTTGATTTTAAGTTAATTTTTTGAAAAATTTTTAATAACCAATTCACCCCCATTTGGTTAGCTATTCTTGGACGTTTAGTAAATTGTATAAATTTCGCATGTGTGAAAAGTGCCACTAAATTCCATTAAGCAAGTCTCAAAACCTTGATTTAATGAAAAAAGACATGCAAAGAATCACTTCTTAAAGTATGAAGTTAAACCCAGTGTTACTAAGACCTTTTAAACATAAAAGCTCATAATAATTTATTTTTTTTTCTTTTGTATATTTGAGCCCAATTTTTATTTGAAAAATACATTTTAAAATAGTAAATTAATGAAAAATGTATGATTAAAAAATGACTCCTCCTAAGTTAACAATGACCCCCCTAAGTCAAATATCAATAAAAAATTTAAATTTTTAAAATTTTCCCCCTAACTTATTTACTCAAATTCCTGAAATAAATACTAATCTTTCCTCATTTTTGTCAGGAATATCAAAGGAATAGATAAGTAATAAATATGAATAAAATATATATGAATGAGTTAAAAAATGCACATGTACAATTACGCAAAATCATGCAAAACATGTGATGGAAGAACAAAAATTTTCCTGAGATAACTATTTTTATTTTTCATGAATTTTTAAATTTATCATCATGAACAATTATTTGCTTATTTACACATGCACAATTATAAATAATAAACATTTTTCACATAATTTATTTTAAACTTAGATGTAGTAAATTGTATAAGTAATGTATGTGTGAAAAGTGCCACTAAATTCCATTAAGCAAGTCTCAAAAACCTTGAATTAATGCAAGATGACACGCAAAGAATCACTCCTTAAAGTATGAAGTTAAATCTAGTGCTACTAAGACCTTTTAAATAAAAAATATCATAATATTGTTTTTTCTTTTCTATATTTGAGCCCCATTTTTATTAAAAATATATTTTGGAATAGTAAATTGATGAAGAATGTTTGGTTAAAAAATGACTCACCCTAAGTTAACAATGACTCTTCCTAAGTCAAATATCAATAAAAAATTTAAATTTTTAAAATTTTCCCCTAACTCATTTACTCAAATTCCTGAAATAAATACTAAGGGGCTATTCTTTTTGTGTTTCAATTTTGTATTTTGAGTTTTGAGTTTATTTTGTGTTTTGAGTGTTCATTTTGAAATTTTTGAAAATGTGTTCTTTTTGACATTTTGAAAAATTGTTTTGAAAACACCCAAAAGACGTTTTGAAAATTTTGACTTGATTATAACTGAAAACACCAAAAACGACAAATTTGGTATTTTGTGTTTTCTTTGTAAATTTTTAACTTGTTTTGAAAAATGCATTTTTGAAATGGGAAAGAGAATGCGTTTTCACTATTTTGAAAAATCGAAAACAAAAAACAACTTGAAAATGGTAAAGAGAACATACCCTAATCTTTTCTCATGTTTGTCACGGATACCAAAAGAATAGATAAAGTAATAAACATAAATAACATATATATAAATGAGTTTTAAAAAAAAATGCACATGTACAATTATGTAAAATTATGCAAAACATTTGATGGAAGAATAAAAATTTTCCTAAGATAACTATTTTTATTTTTCATGGATTTTTAAATGTATCATCATGAACAATTATTTGCTTATTTACATACGTACAATTTATAAATAATAAACTTTTTCCACATAACTTATTTAAAACTTAGATGCAGTAATTTGTATAAATTACGCATGTGTGAAAAGTGCAACTAAATTCCATTAAGCAAGTCTCAAAACCTTCAATTAATGCAAAATAACATTTAAAGAATTACTCCTTAAAGTATGAAGTTAAATCCAATGTTACTATGACCTTTTAAGTAGAAAAGCTCATAATAATATTTTTTTTCTTTTGTATATTTGAGCCCCATTTTTATTGAAAATACATTTTGAAATAGTAAATTGATGAAAAATGCGTGATTAAAAATTTTTAAAAAATTGAATTTGCGTGTAATATTATTTTATTGAAAAATGTGTGGTTGAAAAGAAGAGAGAAAAAAATGTATTTTTGAAATAATGGGAATCAATAAGGCCTAACTTTTCTTTCTCCATATATCAATAAACACACATGTATAATTTTTTTCTCTCAATTTTTTTTTTTCATATCTTCTTGTCTCCATTAAGCAACTTAATGACCCCCTATAACAAGTTTTAGATCGATGGCTCCAACTCAAATGACAATATGGCACCAGATTTTAAGATACTCTACATCCTAATTGCACAAGTCAAAATGCTACAAATACAAGTATAAAATATATCCCACTTTTTCTAATCAAATAACTCAAATCTTCTTGAAGTGCACTATTCTTTTCTTTTGTAGGAAATATACAAGAGTTAGGTCAACTAGGTAAAATGTCATTCCATATTCAAAGTCAATTCACTACATAGATGATCATCATACATGAACTTTACTAGTTCATGATTACAAAATAACATGTCCAAATAAAAAAAAAACCAATTTTTTAGTAAAGGGTAAAAAATAAATAAATAAACTCCTAATTTACAAGGAACACACATTCATGCATGAATATAAAAAAAATCATGAATAATGAAAATGCATTCACCTTAATACCTAATTAATGAGACACACAAATGCTCTTAACATAAGAAATATCGCAATTATCAACATCACTTAGACTTGTGAGTTCACTCTTCTTACCTAAATCTTCTTAGAAGAATATGTAATCTTAGTCAATTGAGTTATCAATTTAGTCAAGTGACTCAATTGGTTAGTTAAAAGCCTAACATGAGTAGTTAGATCTCGATTGTTGTTCATAACCAAGGATTTACGACACTTAGGTCTAATGTGACCTAAAACACCACAGTTATGACATGTGAAAATGAACCTAGAACCAACTTTATGTTGAGGTACCTTATGTTGCACATATAATCTAGGTCTAGGGCCAGCAACATTTTTAGGCTTGAAAGGGACATGAGCTAATTTTGTTTTAGAAGATGAAGCATCATGGGTACTAAGCTTATTCAATCCCAACATATTGTCAATTTTCTTAGAACCGCTAGTAAATGATTGAAGTTATGCACTAGATTTCTAAAGACAACAATATTGACCTTTTTCAATTTAAGACAATCCTCAAACAACTCATCAAATGCCTCATAAATGTCACACTCATCTTCTGACCCTTCCCGTGAAGTTTCAGATTTCTCTAAATTCTCAAGTGACTTACTCTTAACCATAGATGTGATTGCCATATAATTCCTTATCTCATCAAGAGTGGACTTTTCACTTTGATTATCCGAGCTAAACTCGTCATCAGTGAGAGTAGTATTCATAGCCTTACGTAGAACACCTAACAAACCTCTTCCAAGAATCTCTAGTATTACTCATCTCTTGAATATCTTTCTTAGATGTACTAGAGTCACCTTTAAATCTCTCATTAGGTCTCTTATTATACTTAAAGAATTACTTGAATTTCCTGGCAAGGTAGGCAAAGTTCTCATCCTTAAGTTTCTCATCATCAGTGGTGTCACACTCAGCTTCCCTAACTGTTTTGAGGATTAAGAATTTTGTCTTTCTTAGATTGAGGCAGACTAAGTTCATAGGTTTGAAGAGATCATACGAGTTCCTTTATTTTAATTGCATCTAGGTTCTTACTCTATTCAATAACAGTCACCTTAAATCTATATTTCTCAGGTAAAAATCTCATAAACTTTCTCACCATTTTAATCTTAGGAATTCGTTCACCTAACTCAAAGGTAGAGTTGACTATATAATTTGATTTAGCATAGAAACAGCAAAAGACCAAGTAGAAATATCGATGGGGTAACTACACCTGCAACAGTAATAGTAGGGGCAGTCCAACCTTTTTGGAATACGCACTCAAATCCGTTCATCCATAGACTTAGAAAATACTCTCATTCTAATAACCATAGTTACTACCATCACAATAAGAAGGAACGGAAAAGTGATTGACTCTTATGGACAAATAGGGTCAAGGAACGTAATTAAGGCTCTGATACCACTTGTAAGTTCAAATTATTTATACCTAATGTGCGAAATTAAACAATTAAGAGCAACAAGTCACTTATTGATTGTCTTTAGTTGATTAAGGTTAAATTCAGTTTAATCATATGTGGCAATCAAGTATTTTAATCAATGAGATCAAAAGCAATAAATAAATTTAACACCATATATGACCATGACCCTTCTACAGGATCAAAAACTTCCGGAAAAACTTTCCACTAAACTTTATTAGAAAAGTTAACTTACAACTAGTCCGACACTGCTAAACCTTAACAAATCTTACCACATAGCTAGTAAATCACCAAGGAATTCCTTTAGTTGTGCGTTCTGCGCTTTTCAGAACCCTGGACCACTTTTCTCTCTTGTGGATCTTCAAATACGAACTCGTCCTTCTCCAACCGAAACTTAGGCTACTTTCTTCGATCTTCATAACTCTGATAGATATGTTGGAAGTATGTGTTTTGGTGTTTGATCAGTAGATCTTTCTATATTTTGATTTGTAGTAGAATATAGAGAATTATGGCTTAACCTATCAAAGTATGTTTGTGATGAATTATGAATAAGTAATCAAGGGGTTGAATCAAGAAATAATGTTCTCTATAATGAAAATAATGCTTCAACACACCTTTAGGACGATCTATCTTTATTATTTGTAATTGGGGGCGAAATCGGATAGGAAAACAAGCTGTTTACTCGAAACAAGATTTACCCAGATATATGATGCTCAAGCATCAGGCTAGCGTCAAGCTAACATTCGGGTTTTGCTTCAATTTGCGTTGCGTCCCTCAAGTGGGAAAGTCAACTGTTAGCTAGCGTCTGTAGGTCCGTTTGTTAATCTTCTTGAATTGTTTTTAACTCCTCTTAGGACTCTACTGCCCCCAACTCTTTTTACTCCAATTATAACTAAAATGACCTATATTTTGGAAACTTTTTTGACATCTATTACAGTTCAAATAATTAGATTTTGGATACTGATAAAGCCAATCACAATACAATTCCAATTGGACCTAACAGAAGTTGTAAAAATAGATTAATCCATTTTTGTGAAGTTTACAATAATTTGGTGCCCAAAAAAAGTCACTCTACAATTCCAAATCTAACATCGTAAACATTGTTGCATCCTTCAAGAATTTGGGTAGGCGGTGAGGGTTCTTCAAAATTTGGAGGTCGAAGTAGTATATGCTTAAAAGTAAAAAATTGGTATAGGGAGATAAAATATTAGATTTTTGTAAATAAGCAATGATCCGACTTGGTCATATCATTTTGGTTGCCAATTATCTAAACCATGTTTGATTTGGCTTTCTTTTCCTGAAAGATGGAAATTAAATTCAATTTCCACCTTTTTACATGTTTGATTGATTAAATTTTTCATGGAATTGATTTTCCACATTTTCTTGGTTTTTGAGGAAAACTTTTCTCATGAGTTCGGTGAGAAAAGCTTTTTTAGGCAACTTTTTATTTTTATTTTTTTGGCAATGGAAACAAATTTTATTCCCAATTGTAACAAATTATATCCCTTTAATGGATAATTTTCATGAAAAAACAAAGCCAAACGAACAATAAAAAATCCAAAATTTCAATACTTTTCAAGTGAAAAATTATACCAATCAAATATAATTAATTGACAATTTCCAACAAAACATGTTTTAGGCAATTTAATTCCCTGAAATTCATTTCCTTTTCACCCAATTCCATTCTTACAATCAAACGAACCCTAAGAGTTTTATAGCTTAATCTTTTAGGATATATTAGAAAAAGTTTGTCAACAAATTATTTGACAAGGGATTTCTTTTGCTAATTATTGGAAAACAGACTGGCCAGTTTATGAATCGAACAAATATAATTTCCAATTAATTATTTTATAATTCTCAGTGAGTTTTATAGCATATTAAAGTACTTTTTTTTAATCTGAAAGCAATAGTTAATATGTCAAAATTTTGTTGGAAAAAATAAATAAATTGAAGGGCTGATTTTGACATAAATTTTGAGTGGGAACCGTTTGTTTATTGTGGAAGATCATGATTGATTTGTGTTCGTTTCCGTGAGAACATCAAAATTATATATTTACTTGTAAAAAATAGTGCTCGGGTGAATGAAAAATTGGAGCTCAAAGTGATAAATTGAAAGATATTTTGTGTTGAAGGGAAACTAATTAAAGTTATCCCACATAGAAAAATGGATAAAGACAATGACCACTTTAAATATGATTACACTTTAGAAGGGTGTATGTGTGTGTGTATATATATATAGCATAAATGCTCTCTCCAAGTGCACCTGCGTGCGCGGGGGAGGGGGGGGTCCAAATCACGAATCGAATAAAATATCGAGCCTTGAATTTGTGTGCGGGCGCGACCTGTGTACATGAATATCGGACCAAAAATTGGCCCTTAAGAAGGTCCACGATATGCCTTTATTTTATTATTTCTCCAAATAAAAAAGCCTTTCAAATTATTTTAACTCCTGAAACTCATGTCGTTTTGCCTTTATTTTATTATTTCTCCAAATAAAAAAGCCTTTCAAATTATTTTAACTCCTGAAACTCATGTGATTATGTATGTGTTAATGGAGAGATTAACAATCAGATTAATGGTGGCCAATGACATAACTGCTTGGTTGTTAATTCTCTATTACAGTCTATTTATTTAGTAATCTTTATCATTTACAAATACAAGGAAAAATTTCTCTTATTTGCATATAACAAAATTTTATCTCGTCTCTATCCGTAATTTTCATTGTCTGTCAAAGTCTTGGTGGTGATACCGTTCAGACACTAAGTCAGCTCGTCGGAATAGCATTTGAAGTGCTCATATTCTATTATTTTTGGTTGTATCCTGTGAAATAGACGCTCGAACTAAAACTCAAGCACTTACGATGAGGGGAGAATCCGTTTTAAGGAAATTGTGTTTACACAAGCCCAAGTTTCAAAGTTCATATGATTTTTATTTCCTGCAATTTATATTACTTGTTCTATTTTCTTTATTGTGATTAATAAAATTATTTAATCTCGAATATTTTGGCTAACATTCGGTTAGTTAGCTGTCCAACCGGTATTTGTTTATACATCATGTGTTCAGTCGGTATGCGTCCATACAGTTAGTTAGTTGTACAGTCGGTATCCGATATTTATTTTCATATGGTAAGTTAGTTGCACAGCCAATATGTATCCATCCGATATTTCTGTTCATACGATAAATTAGTTGCACAGTCGGTATGTATTCATCCGATATTTGTTAAGCCGATATTCATTCACTATTATTTTGTAACAAATTTCAATTTCTTTATTGTTTAATGCGACAAAATTAATCTCTTTGGCCAATTTTTCTACTACATTGAGTGTAATTTTTGAATAAAAACAAATTTTGCTGAATATCTTTCCTTTGCCATTTAACACACTACAAGTTGTAAATTGATTTATGGATTTTAAGGAGTATCTTTTGCAATAAGCATTTGATCCTTGCACACTTTTACTTTGTGCACTTGGTTTCGATTGTACGTCAATATTATTCCTGTCATCAATCAAAATAGGTGTCAATATTTAGTTAACACCATTAGATTGGTGTTGCTTGTATATAAAATATATTGTATATCCATGAGAATGTTTGGCTGAACTTCGAAATTGTTGAGTCAAAAGACCTAATCACCTGTTGAGCATCCACCAACTGTATAAAGCTCAAACACTAAGCACCAATCAAAAAATCCAAAATAACCTCCAACGTGCGCATTCTACATTAGAATTATTTCGAGGCTTATAATTTATTTTCATCCTTCAAATTCATGTGAAATGATTTAAACTGAAAAGTTTCACATATTTACCTTTTGGTTCTTGAACTTTAAAAAAGTTCAATTTAGTCCTTGACCTTTTGTTATGCACCATAATAATTTCCTACCATATAATATAACATATCGAGTAAAATATAGAAGGCTTAAACGTTCTGAATATTACAGGGATGACTATTGGGGTAGTGCAGAGGAAGCCCTCCTCATCCATAGGATCATTCGTGATCGGATAATATTTGACGAGCAGTTTTGTGTCCCTATTTAAAAACCTTTAAAATTAAATCAAATTAGAAATTATTTGATTAAATATTCACTTTTTGTTTTTTATTAAAAAAATTCCATTCTAATTATATCAAGGGTGGAAACTTTTGAAAAACTCCAGAAGTCCAAACCTTAATATTATCAGAATGGACAAATACATGGACCGTGAATCGTGCAGCTTTGAGAAGAGTAGAATGTGCATTGAATTCACCAGCACCGACTTCTTTATCTCTCTTATTTTCGACATCTGAATCTATGCATGATTCAGTATCTGACATGAATTCGTTTCCGTGTAGAAAGATGAGGCAAAGAGGTGGAAAGTGATACATGCACAAGTAAAAAAAATTACACTGTTTCTCGACCGATATATCTTGCATGGAATATCGAGTAAGTTAAATAGTATAATGAATAAAATATTTTAATTTGTAACTAGTATCGTCAAGCTCAAGCATTATACAGTTTAACCAGCACAAATATAAAATCAGATGAACAAATATTTGTTCTTAATAAAAACCAATTTAACTCGTATAGATTTTAGGAAATTGGTTTTAGATACAAAATATTATTAAGACAAAATCTCAATATTTTTATTAGAGGAATTTCAAAGTGTAGCCTTCATTTGCACACCATTTCACCCATGCGTGGCTCAATCTTTTATGGCCACTCATGTTTTACCATGTCAGCTCAACATTTCCTGATCACGTGTAAAGAATGTGCTAATGTATAGTTCCACGTCGATCGAGGTATGTATTTGTATATATTTTAATTTTCATCCATTCGAACACTTAGAGATGCACTACAAAAAATTGCTTAATGTTGCAAAAATCATAGTGGTTGCCTCTCTCATCCACTCCGATTGCCCTTTTTGACCCATAAAGAATCACGGTCGTGATAGCAATATCACAAAAGGAGGAGGAGGAGGAAGAAGAAGAAGAAGGAGGAGGAAGCAATGATTGATCTCCAAACCCCCAAGACCGCTGCCCTCATTCTTCACTCTTCTATTGCTCACACACGCATAACGCTGGAACAACCCAAGTAAATATAAATGATGCATTAGGTTACCTCCAATGTTGGGCCCAAATCCTCTCTCCAAATGGGCCAAACACATTAATTGGACCACCAACTAAAATGCCAAGCTAACCAAATAAATGTACTAATATCCAAGTCCCAACTTACCAATAAATGGGCCATTTAACTCCCATGTCACTATCCAATTGGGCTCACTAACTTAGGCCAACCTAAAGCCAATTGATTGTTTTCGGGTCGAACTAATTTTATGGTGTTGATAAATTATTCGATAACTATTTTAAATTATCGCTCAGATTATTGGGTATCTAAACCAAACACATAAGTATATTCTAAGCTGAATTAAACAGGCTACTTTTTACGTGTTAAAAATAATCAATTTCTAATTTTACTTCTTGTCAACTACAAAAGGGATCTCATTGCATGTTCGCTTATCTTCGAAACACCTCGACCGTCGAGTTATCATTTAAGTGAAACATGTTTTGACCACCTAAGCACCACTATATAACAAAATGTGTGAAACCAAAACACTTGGCACCACAAAGTTGTGCTACAATTACCGCGTTATTCTTTGGGCATAATCAAATTTTGGCGTCGTTATCGGGGAGACGGTACCAAACATAAGGGATCGACTGAAAAGAGTGACATCGTTCATTTACTGTTGTTTTTAGTTAATTTAATTTTCTTATTTGTTATTTTTATTTTATTATCATATAGTTCTATTTTTTCTCGTGTTTTATGAGTAGGGATCAAGACGAGTAAGGAAGCTCTACAGAAGAACCTTCTGTTTCTAACCCTATCTTTGATACTGCATCTATTGCCACAAACACCACACTACACTACACCATGATTGATAGTGAACATGACAATATGCCTTTTAGAACTTTATATGATTATCTTCACCCCACACGTACATCCATGCCATCATGCATAATGTTTCCACCTAATATGCCACTCATGGATTTTAAACTAGGAATGATTCAACTTCTTCCCAATTTTCACATACTCGAAAATGAAAATCCATACGTGCACATTAGGTGATGAGGTGGTAGCAACCTTCCACAATCAACATGGTACAACGGACGTAGTCAGACTTAATTGTTTTCCCATTTTCACTTAAAGAAATAGCAAAAAGCTGGCTGTATTCCTTGAGACAACGTTTTATTGGGACTTAGGCCAAAATGACTCAAGCATTCTTTAATAAATACTTTTCCCAGCATAAGGCTAGTGCCCTTAAGAAGCATCATTCACTCAAAAGGATAGCGAGACCTCATACCAAGCTTGGAATAGATATAAAGAACTACAAGCCCTTTGCCGGTTATGAAAGTTGGAGTATCGTGAACTATTTCTATGAGGGATTAACACATGTGGAGCGTCAACTCAGAGAGCTGACGTGTAACGGTGATTTCCTACAAAAAAATCCAAATGAGGCTATAGAATATCTAGATGACGTAACTGAAAAAGCTCATACTTGGTCTGGACCTAGTGCCACCGATAGTACCAATAGGTCACGACCCACATGAAACCCCAATAGCACATGTATCTATCATCTTAGGAAGGATGATAGCCTTAGAGTAAAAATAAAAACCTTAACTAGAGAATTAGAAATCCTACGTGCTAATGCTCGAAATCTACACCGAATGTATTCCGTGTTGAGTCTTGTGGATTTTGTTTTGTGTGTGGCGAAAGTGATCATCCGACGCAAGAGTGTTATATTGTTGCGGAGATGAAGGGGGTTTATGAGGAACACTGCAATGCCTTAGCACATATAACAAGCCCTACGCTCCATTCGTTGAAACCTACAATCCAGGGTGGCAGAATCACCACAATTTTAGCTGAAAATCTGAAAATCAGCAACCTGCCCAAATGAATAGACCTCACACTACACCTTCCTATCAACTCACATCCTCTAGGACTCCTTAGAAGACACCTTATATACATTTATAGAGGCATAAAGTAAAACCAATAAAAAATTTGAGACTATATTTACCCAAATTGTTGAGGAAAATAAAGAGATGAAAAATCAAATGTCCAAATTAACGAATGTTTTAGCTGCAGTGGAATGTGGAAAATTTCCACTTTAAGCTCAACTAAATCCTAAAGGGTAACACATGGCACAAATATCAGGATTAGAAGAAAAAACCTTTAGGGAAGTGAATGACATAATCACTCGATCAGGGAAAGTCATAGAACCAATTCCCAAACTTAGGGAAAAGGAAGAGGAGTCGAGTAAGTTTGAAGAGAGTAAGCCGAGTGAATAGGTATTAGAGAATCCATCGAGAGTACATTTTCCTCAAGCTCTTAAGCCTACCCCAAAATTCGCTGGACAACATGGTAAAATCTTAGAACACCTTAAGTAAGTAAAAATCAATCTCCCTTTCTTGCATGTCATTTGACATGTTCCTACATATGCGAAAGTCCTTAAGTAAAAATCAATCTCCCTTTCTTGCATGTCATTTGACATGTTCCTACATATGCGAAAGTCCTTAAAGACTTATGCACTGTGAAAAGGAAATACCATGTCAAGAAAACCATTTTCTTGACCAAGCAAGTGAGTGCTGTGATTGAGCAAAGGATCCTACCGAAATATAAGGACTCTGGTTGTCCTATTGTGTCTTGCATAATTGGGAACCATGAATTTGTACAAGCCCTTCTTGATTTAAGGGTTAGTGTTTATCTCATGCCTTATGTTGTTTACATGTCATTAGGTTTAGGTGAGATAAAACCAACTCTGTGGTTTTACAACTAGCTGATCGATCCATTATAAGACTTAGGGGAGTAGTTTAGGATGTCTTGATTCAAATTGATAAATTCTACTACCCCATTGATTTTTTGGTTCTGGACTAGAAAGTTTATGTAATTATTGATTCTAAGATTCTTATTATTCTTGATAGACCTTTTCTTGCCATAGTTAATGCTCTTATCAACTGCAGGAACGGTCTAATAAAGCTATTATTTGCGAATATGACTTTAAAAATCAACATCTTTTACATCTCTAAGCAGCCATAGGAAGATGATGAGTGCCATCAAACTTACATGATTGATGCACTCACTCAGGAAGTATTTGAGGATGTGTTTTTTGGACCAGCGACTATTGACTACGACCCCTTGAACTCTTCTATCTTAAATTATGAAACTCCAGCAAGTTATAATGGTGACAAGTATTCTAGTGCACTGCAAAGAAGATTGAAACCACACTTGTTGGATGCGGGCTGATAAAAGAAAACACTGAATCGAGCCAACGACAATAAACAAAGGCGCTGCTTGGGAGGCAACCGAAGGGGAGTTCGTTTTTTTTTTTTTAATTTTTGCATTCATATTCTAATTATTTTTTGTTATTTTCTTTACATTATCTTTCTATTGAGAACTTTCAAGTTTCTTATTATTTAAGCTTATGTTGATTCGCTGCAGTATTCGGGTGACATATTTCCTTCTTTTTATTTGGTTGACATGTTTATACATTGAGGACAATACAAAATTTGGTTGGGGGATGGTCAATTTGGATTTTGTTGTGATTTTTTTTTGAAAAATAGATAGATTTTTTTGTTTAAGTCTCTGATTTGCTACATGTTATGTTTTTAAATGACAAAATATGCCACTAGGAGTTAATTTTGTTCATGATAATCTAGATATCATGACACATGCTGAATTCTTTTTGTGCACACAAGTATTGTGGTAAGATGGTCGTTTAACACATGTAACTATAGGAGTCTCCTGCTGAAATTTTCTTATGAGAGAATTGATGAGGATTGATGGCCACTATATACTACAAATGGTAATAAACGTTCATAGATTTTGTGAATTGAACACTACTTTTGAGAATAACACCATTTGGTTTGTTATAAGATGGTAGATTACTTGAAAAATGATGAAAGTCAATTTAGGATTGATATTTGAGCTTTTCACTTTTTTTTTTTTTAATAATTGCAATCCCTAGTAGCCACTTTGAGCCAACACACATACAGCCTTTTCTTCATGCACCTATGCTAGCCATGTCTCTCCACATTGGAGTATAGCTTATACATGTATTTTCCTACCTTTTTACTTCCAAGTGTATAGTAGATATAATATGTTTATTTGTGAAAAATAAAAACAAGAAAAACGACAAGAGTAAGTATGTGCTCAAGTATTTGATTTTGGGACTTGAAATATTGAGGAATGTATTGATTGAAAGGTGTGATGTATTGAAATGCGTGATAACATATTTAGCTATGTACTTGAAAGTTTTTAATCCTCATATCCTTCTTTTCATATAGCCAAATCTGAACTTCATTACAACCTTTTGCGTTGATTGTTTTGATCTCAAGTAGGATAGTGGAATGAATAGATGAATTCTCATTTGATGATATGCCTATCATGAGATCAATATTTGCTTGTTGCTTGTTCATCAATTTTTAAGCCTCCAATTTTGAGCGTACATATTTCTCAGCTCCATAGAGAGAAACCCCGCACTAAACACTTTGATACTCGTGAGTTATGGAGCTGAATCTTTAGCTTGAGACATACTTGATGTTATTTGTGTTAGTGTTGGCGGTAAGATGGTTATGGCTTGACACCAACTCACACATTTTGTAAGTGTTTTTGATATCCTGATAATCATGATACTATTAATTTCTTTGTGGTGTTGGGTTTGAAAAGAGCATGAACTGTGGTTGAATTGGAACTTAACAAATTGAATTGTAACATTGACTAGTCATGGATAGTCTTGTTTTGCATTAAATTGCTAGGGAAATTCCTCAGCAATTTTCTCCTCTTATAGCATGATTTTTTCCTCTTTACCTGTTTTGTAGTAGTGTTATGAATTGCATTAGTAGTTAAATTTAATATATAGTGATAGTCAATAATACATCCAGTACAAATAGGAAATTTGTATCAACTTATGTACACCATAGAAGGTGTAAAGTTTATGGAATAACTATATCCTGATAATCTAGGAGCACAAATTAATCGCAATTTCATTTGTTGGATACAATCACAACTTTTCCAAAATAAACGCCTAACACTACTAAAATAAAAATAAACATTTCCTACTACTCCAATGCCGATGGTGATGGAAATTCCCATTCACTGAGCTTTCTAGTTTTCTGAAGAACCTGCAAAGATTCGCTTACATGATCAGTGGCTCAAGAATCTATAGTCAGAAATAAAATTGATTCTTGGAATGGGCTATATAACAAGGCTCGTTTCATTAAAAATCGCAGGGCCTATTAACACACACACACACACACACACATTGATTCTTGAGTGATTGTAGGCTATCTCATATAGAGAGATTTCGATTTAATTTTCACGTGATTATAGGCTGTAATTAGGGACATATATTTCTATATAATGAGAAGAAACCCTCCATTGAGAGGCATTCAGACCAATTGACATAGTATCAGAGCCCTTACTTTACGATTTCTCTTCAATTCCTTTAGGTATCATCTTGGTTGAGGGTTTTTTTAGTTCCTGGGTTTCTCTGTTGAAATCAATTTTCAATTTTGGGGGACAATAAATCATTTTCTCAACAATTTCTGGGTCTCTTGGTTAATCAATCTCTGCAGGAAACTCAAATAAACATTCAAGTGACAGAAACTGTGGTGTCACTAGGTTATGTGGTGAAAGAGCCTTCGATCAGGCATTGTCATGGTGAAGAAGAGAGGTTTTAGTGTAGAACAAGGGCATCAATAGATTCTGTTGTGGGTGCAGGCCTGTTTAAAGACTTGGGCTGATTTTAGTTGGCTTCTAGTGTCTCGGGGTTAGCTTTGTAATTGGATCTTTATGTTGTATCAAGTTGGGCTTATACAGGTGAGTCTAACTGCTACAAGTGGGCCTTGTTCCTGGCTGGTACATATTTTAATTTTTTCTAATTATTTCCCTCTTCAGTTTTTTTTGTTCCATTTTATCCTAGAACAAATTTTATTGTTCGACTTAATGGAAATAATTTTTCCACTTGGGAATTTTAATTCAAGATGTTCGTAAAGGGAAAAGAATTGTGGGGGTCATTTAGATGGCTCATCTACCTCACCCACTGATTTAAATGAGCTTATTCAATGGAAAAGCAAGGATGCACACATTATCTCTTGGTTACTTGGTTCTATTGAACCTCGTATGGTGAATTTTCGATCATTTAACACTGCTATGGAGATGTAGGATTATTTCAAGCACACTTATTATCAAGACAACACCGCACTGAAGTTTCAATTGGAGTTAGAAATTCCAACTTCAGACAAGGTAATCTTTCTATTGAGCAGTTCTATGCTGAGTTTCTTAATCTATGGAGTGAATATTCTAGGATAGTTTACTCTAAACTTCCCCAAGGAAGCCATACGCCCTTCAAGATGTCAATGTTGAGAGTCAAAGAGATCAATTTCTAATGAAGCTCCGACCGAAAATCGAGACCGCATGGGCTGGCTTGATTAACTGTAATCCTGTTCCTTAATTGGATTTTTGCTTGGGGAATTATTACGTGAAGAGCAAAGTCTTGCTTCTCAACTTGCTATCAGTCAAGAATCTATGACTAGTGAGATGGTGAATATGCCATATGTTGCTCAAGGGAAAGGTTAATTCAAGTCACAGACACAATGTTATAGTTGTTAGGAGTTTGAGCATACTGCAAAGCATTGCAGTAAGAAATTCTGTAATTACTGCAAATAGGAGGGGGCATATTATTAAAGATTGTCTTGTGCAGCATTACAGTAGACAAAGCCAAGCCTTTCACACCGTTGTCCAGTCCAATTTAGCTACTGTTTAGGGTCGGCCACCTAGAGTCGATTCTTCATTTACACTTACACCCAAGATGATTCAAGAGATGATTGTTTCTACTTTCGGCCTCCATGGTAAGCGAAATCTTCTAATTTTTCCTTGGTTGGTTGATTGATTTTGTAGTCTCAAATCATATGACTAGCAGTACATATGCTTTACATAATGTTCGTAAGTATTAGGGTGACCAACATATTCATATAGCCAATGGCAGCACGCTTCCTATTACTACAATTGGCACTATGGGATCTTCTTTAACAATGTATTTGTGTCATCGGAGTTTGATAAGGGAGCTTTGCGCACTTATTTAGGTCACAAAACATGGATTATTGTTGAGAGATATATTGAAATATAGCTTAATTTGATATAATTTGCGTTTTTAGGACTACATTGATGGATGGAATGAAAAGTGTGCGAAAACGTGCGAAAAGAGACCAAAAGGAAAGAGAATGAAAGTTCAGGACTAAAATGCAATTATTCAAAAGCTTACCGAAATGGCGAATCGAGCATGGACCTACGCTACGTAACAAATGATGGATGTGATGGCATG
>CAIGRB010173387.1:129848-144776 GCA_903798255.1 Fraxinus quadrangulata | reverse complement strand
TTCGTAATTTTAGTTTAAATTGCATAGTAGTCTTAGTTTAATAGTAGACTTTGAAAAATACATCTCAATTTTAAGAGAGTTGGTTAAGGTCGCAATAATAAATATCTAGTTAAATCAATCATCGTAGAAACGATACTCGAAATTTTAGGATTTCCACTCTATTACTTGTCAACGAACCGTGCACTTGTGGTGATTTAAATCCGAAACATAATTTCGTGAACAAGTGCCCCCAGACATCTGTATATATATAAGTTCTAGAGGAGATTTGGCATATGAAATGGATGCATTGAAAGGCAACAAGTGAGATTTTCCATTCTGACAGGCATCACAAAAGGATTTGTATTCATTTATTTTCAAATTATAGTTACAACTTTTGAGTACTTGAGACAATACCTGACCAGATGGGTGTCCAAGCCTCGTATGCTAGACACCAACAAGGAAATTTAAAGACTCGTGACTCTTGACCTTACTAGACTTAACTGAACATTCTGAATTGTAAGGATTATTAGGATATACTTACTTAAGAGAACTTGACTCAAGTTTTAGGTTGGAGTTGGGAAGTTCCAGCTGATACAATCCTTCTTTAAGCTTTCCGTGCAGCATAGTTTTCCTCGTTGACTTTTCCTTAACACAACAATAGTTAGAATGAAATTCCATAAACACGTGATTATCAGAAGTAAGTTGTGAGACACTTAAAAGATTCTTCTTAATTTCTAGTACATGCAGCAGTTTATCCAGAAATAAATCTCTATCAGTCATTGTTGTCATTCTAGTGGTGCTTATGTGTGAAATATTGAGTTTATTTCCATTCCCAACCATAATTTTCTTCTGCATGATGAATTTAAATATCAGTGGAAATATATTGATTAGTTATTTTATAAATGTCAACTGAATAATTGTTGTTAGCTTGTGGGATTATAGGTGATAGACTGCAATATAGTGATTAAATTTGAAACATATTAAAATTTAATAACCTAATTGAAATTTTGTTTAAAGTTCAGTGACAGAGAGCAAATGAACTCTTCTTTACAATTTTACAAAACAATGTAAGTCAAAATACAAGTGATAAAAAAATAAAAAGGGAAATTGCAGCAACGATCCTTAACTTTTTCAATTTTTCTAGACTTTACCATAACTTTCAATTTGTACCAACGAAGGTCTTTAACCTTTTATAAATATGTAGTAGAGGTTCAAAAGGATGAAAACCATCCACTTGACCTTTAGTTAATCAAAAAAATCAAAATTTGATTAATATTGACTAAATTAAAAAGGGCAAAATGATAACTTTGCATATTATTCCTAAATAAGATAGAAATTAAAAGAAACAAGAAAATAAAAATCCTCATCTTCCATCCCACCCACCAAAAAAAAAAGGAAACATCGACCACTGTCGGCCACCCAATCCTTCAAAATTTAAACCCCTAGCCGGTGGCCTCATTTCACAAACACATCTCACACAATTAATTGAAGAAACAACATCATTTGGAGATCAAAATCGACACTTAAAACCATGTGAGTAGAGCGGTCCAACAATAAAATTTGACAACTCCGATAACACCCACGTTTGTACACTAATGCCAGCCGGTTCACCTCACCTAGGTGCTCCAATTCATAGTGAGACATCATCCAGAACAGCTCTAATTCTACAAGTATGCCTCGGGAGCAAAACGATGTTGTTTTTTCTCCTTCAATTAATCGATTTGGGAATGCGTTTTCACAAAATTGGCAATACACAAATCGTTAGCAGCATCATACGACAATTGGTATGTCCTCAATTGCTCCAATGAATGCCCTTAATCGACCCAATTTTGGATTGTAATTATGCCCTAAAATGCACACAAACTAAGGAAATTCTCTCTCTTCCAGTTAACTAATCTAGAGCTCTTTTCTACCAAATTGAAAAAACCCACAATCCCTCAGCAACGTCGAACGATGATGGGTATACCCTCAATTGATTCAATTGTCACAAATTGCTCCAATTTTAGCTTCAAATTCTACCCAATTCCACACACAAATGAGGTTCCAATTTCTTTAGTTTCTATTGGGTTTGATTTAATTTCTAGTTTTGATATTTGGTTGGTGGCAACTACCTTTGGGAGGCGGTGGCAACCGGCCTTTGTGCCCCACCTGTGTGGGTGGGAGTTGGGAAAGAAGGTGTCAACCACTGACCTTTCTATTTTTCATGAGAGGGGGGGTGGGAGTGGTTGGGGTAAAAAAAAATTTATATTTAATTATTTTATGTAAAATTATCATATTGTCTTTTTAAAATTAGTCACAATTGTGATCAAGGTCAAGTTTTTGGTCAACTAACGGTCGAGTGTATGGTTTCCATTCATTTGGACATCTGCTGCATATTTATGAAAGGTTAGGGACCTTCATTAGTACAAATTGAAAGTTAGGGTAAAATCTTCAAAAAAAATGAAAATGTTAGAAATCACTGCTACAATTTTTCCAAAAAAAAAGGAGGAGAAAAAAATGCTTGCTTACGCTTATGATGGTAAGATAATCAAATACTAACATTTTTATCTTGTTCTCAGGTATTTGATTCTTGGTAACTCGGGAATAATCAAATTGAAAGCTGTTGCAGCTCTATTCTTCAATTCCCTTCTCCATATTGACCTTGCTTGTTTCAAATTTTTCCAAGCAGAATAGTATAGCAGTAGTCGGTAGTGTAATTAACAGCAATTCAAATTATATTACCGTCTTCCCAATTGAATTCTGAATGCAGAACCAGGCTGCAATTTCCCTTAAATCCCCTCTGATTGCAATTATACCCAGAACCAATAATGCTTTATTATCTCCTTATCCACACACCCTTCAGAACCCTATATTAAGAAGAAATAGTAATTATTCGGTTTTGAATTGCATCGGCATTGAAATTTCGCTGCCCAAAAAGCACATTAATTCTCTAAGCTTTTGCAATGGCTCTGTGGAAGACGAGAAATTGAAATCCATGGGAGTTAAGGAAATCGATGTCGCAACACTCGAGAACCTCTGTGTGTAGTGGCGGAGCCGAATATTTGGTTTAGTCGGGCATAATATACATGTTTATCTAGAGAACATTATAATGTACTTTAAAAACTCTTAGTTTCGATATTTAGCTTTCATCCTACTTCTAATTTGATTGGTTAAATGAGGTATCTCATGTTATAGTTTCACTTCCTTGCGATAAAGATTCATTCTATTTTACGGTTCATATTTTTTCTCTATATTTTTTTTAACTACGTTTCTACGAACTTTTTATTAACTATTACAAGTTTCTTATATCACCTTAAATGAGATATTTAGTCACCACAAAAAAATAAATAAATAAATAAAAATGTTTCTACTCTTCTAAAGTTTCCCACAAACCCACACTGGGTCCTGGTGGCACGTGACACACCAACTTTCACAATTCTTTTTTCTATTTTTTTTTCTTTTTTTTTTTGTAAGCACCTGTTTGTCTGCAGTCCGACATGCACAAAATGTTGTAGAGCAGAGAAAGGTTGCAAACTTTATGGATCTGATGGAGCCCTAATTTGTACTGGACCCTAAGAGATAAAATCTTGAATAAACTATGTATGTTTGTGGAATAAAAGACAAATAAATTCAAGAAACTTGTATGTTGTTTCTTGAGAAATGAATAGAAGATTCAGGTTTACTTACATGGATTTACATTTTTCTCTGAGTATATTATTATTTTTTCCGTTAATTGAACGCAATTTTCATGATTCATAGTTATGAGTACCTTGAATTTAAAGATTATACGCGGAGAAATGGTATCATAATGAGAGTTTATTTAGTTAATTATCTCTTTGTTATTAATTTTTTAAGGATTGAGTGTGTTGTTCATACTGAATCATCTCATTTCAAAGTTAAAATTATTAAATTTTATACTTGTTTATTTAAATTACGTTTTCAACACAGTTCTTCAAGTTCAAGTCTAATTTAATTTTCGTCGTGATTTGACTTATACATAGTTTTTATTATGGGTGACATCAAAATTTGATCTCAAGATATCTGTTTACTTTAATATTATATTGAATTATCTCATCTAAATACTTAAATACTAACAAGAAATAAATAAAAATTATCCGGTACAATAATTACCAACTTTTATCCTTCAACTTGATTTAATTTCTTATGAGCTACCAAATTTTATTCACTACAATTTCATCGAACAAACAAGTTTCAATATAGGTTATGTAGCAATTTGATTTAATTTTTTAATCTCTTCAAAATTTTGTCAAATATATAGGTTGGGAGCATATATTACTAGCTTTTTAACCACCCTTTTGCGTCTCACACACTCGAACATATCTCACGATCCTCCGGCATTCTTAAGTGCAAGCATCGATTGCATTGAATGGTTTTTAGTTCTTTCACAATCGAGGTGTAACATATGACTATCATATTTAAAAATGTAAACATTTAACATTACTTTTCTTATATTATAATTTAAATATATTACGAGAAAAAAAGTTAGTATCATATAATGTTACAATGTCGATTGTATTTGAAGGAACAATTGTAAAAATAAAATAAAATAAAAAAATAGCTAAATATATTAGATGACAATTTAGATTATTCTTTAAAAATATTTTGTTCAATCTAAGTTATGATCAACTATAAACTATTGAATCAAGTTGATTCATTTTAAAATCCACACTAATTACTTAATAAAAAAGAATTAGCATATGTTAGTCATCACAACACACACACAAAATTAATTGACGTTAATTAGTATTTTAATTTCATTTATTTAAATATTAAAGCTTATTGAAAATTGTAATATTTATCTTCATAAATATTCAACAATTACATATCAAATGTAAATAATTAATGAAATTAACATATTGATTGAATGAGAGATTAAGAATGGAACTGAGCATAGGTAATGTAAATTAAGGATTAATTGAATATACGTTCAGAATTGGTGGGCAAAAATTAATAATCACATAATTTAACTTTGTTTACATCCATAAATTCTGTAACGACCCAGCCTCTCCCCAATTGGTTTAATGATTTAACTCAAATCTTTCTTAAGGGGAAGTCATATATTTGAACTCTGAGGACGCGACAAAAAACCATGAAAGATAAGATCAGACTCTCCCAGAACAGACAGTATGTAAGTTAACGCCATGAGTGCATAGATTGAGTAGTTACAAAAAATGCGAGTTTATTTGTACCGATCCCCAAGTTGTTAACTTACATACTATCATCTTCGGAAGAGCCTAAATTCATCTTACCTTTTACGAATTTCTATCGCGTTTCCAATATTCGAACACATAACCTCTCCTTAAAAGAGAATTAAGTTGAATCATAGTACCATTTCAGGTTCCCAAAGGGGATGGTACGTAAATTAATGACTTAGGCACAGAGGTTGGATCGTTACACATCATCTCTATAATTCTTATCGCAAAGACGAGTTCTCTCTTGCATTATAGCGTGTTGGGTTACTATCAAATCTTCTTTATTATTTCCTTGTACAAATCTCAACTTTTTAAAACTCCCTCCTCCAATCTCCTTTACAAATATATAGATAGGGTATTCTTAATGATTTACAAATGGTTGGACAAGACTTTTGTTACGACTGGTGGTGTAGGATTGGATTGAGAAAAAAATGGGTAAGTAATAAAATTTCTGAAGTAATTTAACAGATCGCGTGTCAAATGTTGCAAAAGAGTATCATACAGTGTATCTTACTCAATGTTGCATTTGATTTTTTTCTATGAACATATTCTTCTATAAACTATTAGTGAGATGCACGTGCAAAGCACTTGTCATACTATAGTTAACTATATAATAGCATAGATATAAAAAAAAATTATGTGTTAAGCATTAGTTAAATCAAACTTAAGCACATAAATACACCAAGGATTGGAATTCCTTTCTGTGTTGTAACACTTGTCTTCATAAGAAGCACAACTCCAGCTCCATCACTCATTTGGTTAGATCAAACTTAAGCATCTAAATACACCAAGGATTTGAATTTATTTGCAGCTGGTTCAGACACAGGGACTGGGGGCTGTGAACATATACGACATGGAAGACTTCTTGGGAAACCCCTCAAGACCCTTCATAACCTGAAAACTGAAGCGAATTTCATGAAATTCTACACTGATTCTCATTGGCCATCTGTTCGAACATGAAGAAGAGCAGCTTAAAATTGTTTCAAGTTCCATCATTTTCTATGTTCTCTAACTGGCCGCCATTAAATCAGGCTCTGCATCATGCGAACTGTCTAGATTTCAGTCCTAATGGAGGTTTTATGGCATTGGGAAATGCTGCTGGGAAAGTGTTACTATACAAGCTCCATCACTATCATAATGCATAGTGAGTTTCCTATAAATATCAATTGTTGTTGGTTTAACAGTTTAGTGAGATACATTTTGCATTGGTATGGAGATAAAGTGTGAGAATTTCAAATTGGTATTGATTTTAGTCTTTGAAAATAAAATAAAAAACACAAATATATTCCTTATATTGTACAAAGAAACTGATCACAAAGTTTAAAAATGAAAAAAATTATTATCAATGTAATGAAGGAGAAATGAACCGATAAATACATTCATTCTTGGCTTCCTCTTTTCCAGTTGGGTGGTGGTGGGGTGGGGGTGTTTATCAGCCATCTATTTTCTGAAATATCATCAGCACCGTCACTTCCAGAGTACAAATTCATCTAATAAATCTCACTATCCCCATTTATACCCACCATGCAGTGGGACCTAATCCATCAGCATCGAGTGATCCCTGCCACAAAGTACAAGGGCCTCATTAGCCACTTCATATGTGAAACAAATTCAGAAACAAATACATCTGACACTGGTAGTGTGAAATATTACAAAATTCATGCAGCATTCAAATTTTTCAAAACTTGCATAGTTGAATGAGTGCTAGGGATGGAGGCGGGGCTAGGGGAGGACCTCCCCTTTTTTTTTACCAAGGGCGGAGTCAAACCCATGGAAGAATTAAGAATTACTGAAATTTTATTGTAGGATATAATG
This sequence comes from Fraxinus quadrangulata, assembly GCA_903798255.1. Taxonomy (NCBI): domain Eukaryota; kingdom Viridiplantae; phylum Streptophyta; class Magnoliopsida; order Lamiales; family Oleaceae; genus Fraxinus; species Fraxinus quadrangulata. The sequence continues at coordinate 137,790 of CAIGRB010173387.1, read as the reverse complement.
TACAGGCTCAACATGACAAAACATAGAAAATTGTCATATAATTTATGTGGGGAAGGCAATTTAATAATTCACCCAACGGTTCCATTTATTAAATACCCAACAATTTGGGGCTGGGTTGGGTCGGTTCATAACCGAACTGAACCGACCCTTGTCCAGCCCTACCTGAGACAAGAAATCGCAGCACCTGTAGAGGATTATTACAACATTCATGGGAGTTCAAATTCTTTTGAACCCTTAGTTAAAAAGTTGCATAGTTGATTAATTGAAACCTATCCTTTCAACATGACAAATATAAAAATAAATTTTGAAAATGAACTTTTCTTATAACAAGCAGGCAATCATGTAAAGATCAATATCTTACATTGTAAAAATTACTAGGGACGAAATCAAACCTTTGGAGGGGTTCAATATTCTTGAAATTTTATCCTAGGAATATAGAGGATCCTTTACAGGTTTTTATTATGTATAGGGGTCAAAGTCAACTTAATAGAACATATAAAATTGACGTGTGATCTATGATAGGTTACGCAAACTCAGAATGCACAAACCTACATCACGCCACCCTAGAAAAGGAAAAAAAGAAAAAGAAAGAGTGCACCTGTCCAAACAGACCCATCTCATGTGTAATGTGTTGCTTTCAAGATTTGGCTATTTATTAACACATTCAGCAGAATCTCAAATATAAATTGAACTGTTATGAAAGAATCACCATAAGTTCCGAATAACCAGAGAGATTATAGCAAGGACAAAGTATACAATAACAGGTGTAACATGTTGCACTGGTATACACTCCATGAAGGGGTTCAAGAAGGATAATAAATATCATACTAAAAAAAAAAGGTAAAAGGAGAGACTTTCAGAAGGGCACACCTGCCCTAACTGTTTCAGCCCATTTATGACAGGAGAGAAGAGAAGAGTACGCCATTAAAATTTCTGATGGCGTGAACATTAACAAACATACAATAGAGATATGAGAAATTATTTACAAGCTCCACTATGAAGAATCCTGACATATACTTCATAAACATTAACAAACACATAGCACCTACTTCAGAAACCCCACAAATAGTGGCACAATTATCATAGAAAGAAGCACAGTTGTTAACTTACAGTGATAACCATTGGGGCAAATGGCTTTAAATCTTTTTGCCTCGAATCTTTTTCTTCTGAATCTTTTTGCTCTGAATCTATCCCTTGATCTATAGGTATAGGTGGATAATTTAAACTGTGAACCCTGAATCTTATCTGCAGTGAGAAACAGGGAGTTGAAGTTCAATAGCAACTCACAAGTTTGAATTGATGTTGAAGAAAGAAACAAATTAACGAAAGTAAGAGCAACCTCATCCGTCCAATCTATTGGGTAATTTTCTCCCATATACTCCCACACCCACTTAATTCCATTCCTGAGAAGGACAAGAGTTGAGAGAGAGGTCATATATGAGCGAAAAAGTTTAGCTTCTCGTCAGAAGCTTTGGGTTACATATATAATTCCATGATAAATTTGATGACAGCTGAGATGCTTACTTATGTTCTGGATCAGGTTCGGTATGATAAGGATTTGGCATTAAAGGGACGGGTACATAAATGTCATCGAAAAATCCAAGTGACACTGCCAAGAATACATTTAAAATCAGCATGATAGATACAAATGTAATTCTACAGAAAGAACTGTAGATTTCTGAAACTATTTTATCAAAGAAATAAGCAATAACTTAAATATATTGCCATATGATTTATATTACAATGGCCTCGAGATATTAAACTACGCTCTAGGCAGAAAAATAAACGTTTTCTTGAAGATTGATAAAAATATTAAATAATTTCCTTAGTCCATCAAAATATATAGCATACAGATAAACACAGCTGCCTTTCAGCCTTTCCATCCAAATGCGCAAAATGTAGAGTAAATTGAATGGATAAACTACATCTAGGAAAGGGACTCTAGGAAGGAAAAAACGATCAAGGCTCCAAAGTATAATAAAGGAGATGGGAAAAGCATCCTAGAATTTCACATAGTTAGAAAATCTGTATTTCAGAAAATTGCCATCCTTAAATGTTGATTCTGCAAATTATAAAAGCAACAATAACATCTAAAGAAGCAGATGTTTTCTGACATGGAAAAACCACAAGCTACCAGTATCTCACCTAAAATGATAGGTAACAACATCATTATCAACATGCACACCTGCACAGTCACAAGTTTCAGATCTTTAAAAAGGAAAAATGGTGACCACTTGAACCTAAGTTCCGTTTCAAACATAACACGCTCAGCAAAACTACCTGCTCTCTACTAACTATGCGACCAGGCCTTGAATCAAGTTTTGATATAGATGATGGGAAATGACCAAATATAATACCAAATCCAGGATATCTTTCATCATGTAATAAAAAGTCATCAGTTCTCAATCTGGCAGCATACCTACCAACGCAATTAAGTTAGTAAACGATTATACAGAGAGAACAATTTCCAAGACAATAGAAATCGCCATATCAAGATTTTAACTTGTAGCCGACAGACTTTCGTACCTTAGGTATATAATGAGCCTCATTTCAGTTTAGTTTTAGACCTTATTTATTTAAATAAGAGTTCCCCTTCCAATTCATTTTCTCTACTTTTTTTAAAAACAGCATTCTGCTTAGAGCGTTAGTAAATAGACATCATGTTTCCTATGCATTGATAGTTTGATAAGAAGATCGTACGAGACGAGAAAATAATCAAAGACCAATAAAAATATTCAGAAAGAAAGTGTCAAAGTACTTGTAGTTCATACAGCGTAAACCATCTTTAGTAGACTCTTTCAGTCTTGCTGATATAACTTCTCCAACATATGGGCGAAACATTACCAGTCTGAACCTTGCCTGCAAAAGAAGACGAAGAAGTTCAATCATTAGGATAAGCACATAACAACTGCAACTGGAAGACACATTTCACGTTAAACCATTCAAGTGAAGATTATGCTCATGTCATAAAGCAAGCATGCTACTAACATCCTTTTACCTTGCCTTTTGTTTCCTTTGTTTACCAGGAAAGTTGAACTTCCCTTTTGATAAGATCCATCTTCTGATACCACCTTAAAGAGGTTTAGAAGGAAAATTGAACAAGTTCCAAAATGAAAAGACCCCAAAAAGTTTCAAATATAGAGCACATAATAAGCATAACAGTGTATGTAATTTTCACTAATAAGCATTTTAACATTATATGGTCAGCTGCTTTCTCGAGCCAAAGCATGTCATATATCACAATTGGATTTCAATCACTTCTCAAAAACATTCTGATTCAGATAGCAATACTTTAATCCAATAAAATAGACATAAAAAATTGCCTACAATGATGACTCACCCAAACGCAATAATTTAGAAACACATATAAAAGAATTTCAGCTAATCAAAAGATTAAGAAAGATAAGCAACCCAATGATAATTTGGTAGTAAAAAGGATTTGAAAAAAAAAAAGGGACAGGAAAAAAATTGTATAGAACACTATTTAATGAACTTCTAAATAAAACATAAATGTCGGATCATGTACAAGACATAAGTTTTCAAAACAAACAAACAACACTAAGAGAAATATACCGTATAAGTGGAAGCACCGTCTCCTGGAAAGATAAATCCACCATCAATGGATAGAATATCATACACACTTACACATAACCCCAATTTATCAATCACCTATCATAACCATGGAAAATAGACAGTCATCAGTAATAAAAATAAAAAAATTAAATTAAAAAGAAAAAAAGGATGCAGACCTTGTCTAAGAAGAGAGATTTCAGTTCTCCTTTAATGGCCTCATTGAGAGGACGATTTAGGAGATGTGGAGGCAATCTCAATGTGTGCTCTATTTCAATCAACACAAACATTTTCTTCAATCTACGGAAGTGAAAACTGAAATGTAAATTCCAAGAAGGGAAATTTAAACACAAAAATTTGAAGGAGAATCGACTTTAAAGCAAGGCGAAAGATGAATCCTATAGAACTGGGCTCTACTTTCTCCACCTAATTGGGATTAGGTTTTTGATTTCTAAATGTAGGGTTCGAAAATTTTGGACACAAGATAAAAAGGAAATAATATCTATTGATGCAATTTTTCAATTAATTATTTTTCAAAAATTGAGGATGGACTTCTAAATTTTTAGAGCAGGTCGAAAAGACCGTATAAACAATTTTTAGTGGAAATTACACGGTTCCAAGTATATCAAATTCACATTCCAAATCTCAGGTGAGAAGGTTTTTTATACAGAAATCAGGTATTGATCTAATAATTAAATATTAATTACAGATAATAAATAATTATTAATTATATTAAGTACAAAAGGCGCGTTCCCTGCGTTCCCTTAAATAGCGTAATTCAAATTACCCATTATCTTAACTTCCATTATTATCCAAATTCATTCTCCATCAAACTCCTCCCCACGATACCACCGATCGACTCACTCCATATTCCGACTATTTTATCTAACTTTATACTTCTCAGCTCTATATTATCAACATTATCTATTCCATGCTACATCTCTTCCATTCGTCATCTCTTCCATTAAATTATGAAAATCGAAGAACCCGAAATCTACGTGAAATGGCAAAAGTGAAGGGTGCAAAAAAGGGGATAAGATTGAAGACACTCTATAAAAACGAAGGTAGGGGAGTCTGAGGAGAGCCACAAACAAACCCCACCAAAAAAGCAGATGTTGTCATAAGTAAGAAAACTGCCTTCGAACAAGGTAATTTTGGTTTTTTTAATTTTGTTTTTAAATTGATTTATATGTAGGTATTCAACAGCTTTCTACACTTGCAAAGTCAATTCCAAGATCGGAAAACAATTATTTCTTGATTGCAAAGGCCACCAGCAGTCCCACAAGCTTCAATTAAACACCATTACCAAATATAACTTCAAACTATAAATCTACATTAGCAATCCACCACATAGCATTCTAGATTACTGATATATTCAAGAATCAAGGCATAGAGGCTTTGAATAGTGGCTTAAGGAAATTGACATTGGATTCAAATTGCAACAGCCAATAGAATAGCCAACAGTCACGGCCCTGCTCGGACCTTCCAGACTGCCGGACTATACAGGAACTGAAGAGAAAAAGCGATTTTATGGGAGAATGTACAAATTACATGTCGTAAATCTAGTTGGTTTCAAACTCAAAATCGATGCCCCGAAGAATTCTTGAAATTCAGAGATTACTAATCGCAACCAAACCATTCTATATACCCAACGGAAGCAAATGCCAAGAAAATTCGGGGCAAGAAATCCCAGATCAAAAATCAAATAGTACAATCAAACCACTAACCAGGAATCTTGAAACTAAAAAACTCGTATTTAACTTTAAAAAAATCAGAAATTAGCATAGCATAAACTCACTTAAATAGTCACCAAGATTGAAAGTCTGTTTGGCAGCCCAAGCAAAGAAATCCGTAGAAGTTTTATTGGTGGAGTTGAAGAACCACCAGGCAGAGTCAGTGCCAGTTCCAGTTTCCACTGCGGCACTGCTGTTCTTCCGTCGTCTGGAATCGTCTCCCGTAAGTGAAGTTTTAGGTTATTAAAAATAAAAAAAGAGAGAGAGAGAGAGAGGAGAGAGAGAGAGAGAGAGAGAGAGAGAAACAATGGGCCCCTAAAAAAGTTGGGCCTGAGGCGGAGGTATCTTGGGCCTCTCCTCAGGTCCGGCCCTGGTTGTGGTTCTGGTAGGAATGTGGCGACGCTCAAACAGGTTATGGAACTCATGATAGGATTAAACCTCAATGAAGATGACAAATTTTGGGACGAATTGCTAAACGAACCTTTGGGTGTACAAGAAATTACATTACGCATCAAAAGGGTCATAAATGGAAGCAATTTTCAGCCTAACCGTACCTCCTTGCCAAAGCTGGTTTCTGAACTACTGCCGATGCTTGAATGCACACCGAAAAAGCAGGCTTTCGCATGTTGATGTAAATGAATGTTTTGAGTGTTGACATTCGGGTAAACCTACCACCACCAGCAGAACGAGACACAGAGATTAGCACATGTTTGATATTTAGTATTAGATCTTATTCGATAGTACAATATTCATAGTTTTACTTTTCATTTGTTATTTAATACTGTCGAATATGTCTAATCTACCATAGCAAACATCCCAATGATTTTTGCCTGACATTGGAGAAATTATAAAGTTTTGGCTTACAAAGAGAAGTTAGTAAGGTCACGCTCTTTTTACTCTTATTCTTCGAGAACAAGGTTGGCCACGGAAAATGCTATCTTGGTGGGTTTTGTACAAGCAGCATATATAATTTTTGCCCAGAGACTTTTTTTATTTAGAATATCTTCAACGGACTCTCTAATTTTAAAGAGTATATTTTATTATTTGAAAAGTATCTATAAATTTAGAGAATTAAAAATTTGAATTACTCCAATATGTTCTTTATTTTTAAAACTTAATTTTACTCCTCTCAAAAAATATTTATTATTTTTCTCTATTTTTTATTTTAACTAGCTTTTATTTAGATGATTTTATTATTTTCATATATTGAAAATTGAAACATTTTGAATGCATTTAATTATGGAGAGTGAATTTGGTTCTCCAAAACTCACTTTCCAAATTAAAATATTAATTTAACTGATCTCTTGGAGCATGATTTTGAATGTTGACTTTTTAAAATAGAGAGTGTTTCATATTTAAAAGGTCTCTTGAAGATATTCTTACTATGTATTTTTACTGTTGTGCTAGATAAAAGTTGATTTAGTCCCTTTTTTGCTAAAAATTTATTTTGAAATAGTACTATGGCTGAAAATTAATTTTTCATTCATGCTCTCAATTACAAAATTACAACATTATTCTCAATGGCACATGGACACATTTGTTGGGAGTTCGAAACAATTTTGAGGAAAGAATCAATTGTACAACTTAAAGAATGTGATAAGATTGCATTTCATCATGCAAGGACTCACTTCACTGCAGACAACATTGTTTTCTAGCAAAAAAAAAACCCAACAAATCTAGGCTTATCTGCCTAATTTTACCATTACTAACAATATTTGTAGTGATTTCCTTCAACTTGGAGGAATTTGATATTTACCAGAATTGACAGTTTGATTTTTGGTTAATTATTCGTAAAAGAAATAGAAAAAAAATAGAATCCATTAAAATACTTTTTTAGAATCCATGTTGGTCTAAAGATGCCAATCAATGCAAATTATTGCGAGCATACCCGTTATAGATTAGCATTGACACAATAGAGTAGGCAGAAAAATCGATCAAGTAAAGCACATTAGGTGATTGAATGGTTGGATAGCTACTCTCTCTATCCATCTCAATCCAATCACGAGAGCTCAAATCCTCCATTTCCATCCCCTCTATAATGATATTTGACTCTTTGTTAAATGAGCTATTATCAGTGTAGAGTAGAGGTGGCAATCGGCCCATGCTCGCACGAGCTCGGCTCGTGCTCGTGCTCGTGGCTTTTGGACAAGCTCGGGTCGTGCCCAAGCTCGCCCAAAACGAGCCGCTCGGCTCGTCGGCTCGACATTTTTTTTTAATTATAAAACCTAACCTAAAATTCAAAAAATATATATACATTAATACATACACATTTTCTAATGTTTTTTGAAATATAAATTTTTCAAAATATTTGTAATTTTTAAAGATTTATACTATATTAAAGATTTAAATGTTTAAACATTTGTGTGTATATATATATATACACACAAATTTTGTAAACAATTTTTTAATTATACATTTTTCAAAATATTTTTATTTTTATTAAAAAAAGATAAACTCTCCTCCTTTATCCGGACTTGAGACCGGCTACTTTTATTTTGAGTATGCGGAGTTAAAAATTGTACGCGAACAACTTGTTACATGTACAATTTTTTAAAAAAAACTTATAAAGGTATGAAATAATGAAAAGAAAATTTCATGATGAATACGGTGAAATTAAATATCACTTACTTGATTACATG